>JAPYZA010003017.1:0-17961 GCA_030522685.1 Eupelmus azureus | reverse complement strand
GTTTTTCAACACGCAACAACCCGCAAACTTCCCCGGAAACACGACGCGGCCCGGAATATAAACGTCTTAAGACAGCCCGCGCAAGGTTACCATCACCATCATATTTCCTCCCACTATACACACAGCCTTACAACCTTCTTAAGGAGGACGCGCCAGGAGTGCGATACTCGTCCCCCTCGTCAAGCTGTTCGAGTCAACATTGCACGCAGTAACGTCTCTATAATCCGCTTCTCTCCCTCTTGCGGCGCGTGAGCTCGCGAAAACTTGAGCAGGAAAAGCTTCTCTCCACTTGAAAACCTTCTTGTCTAGCGTGCGAAGATCATAAAGCGCGTCTGACCTTGAATTGAGCCGCCCCCCCCCCCTGAGAGGGACAACTTTGCAATTTAATCCTTTGATGCTCTTCAGAGAAGTGTAGTCGGGTTTGTGTGCGTATATATAAGCGATATCGGCAGGATCGCGCGGAAGAGAGCGATTGTAGTTTCTTTTTATCTCGGATGCGCTTCGGCGAGCTTTTTTTTACGAGCGCTTTTTACTCTCCCGAGGTGGGCTTTGTGCAGCGGAGG
This sequence comes from Eupelmus azureus, assembly GCA_030522685.1. Classification (NCBI taxonomy): domain Eukaryota; kingdom Metazoa; phylum Arthropoda; class Insecta; order Hymenoptera; family Eupelmidae; genus Eupelmus; species Eupelmus azureus. The sequence goes on along the minus strand of JAPYZA010003017.1, from coordinate 17,398 downwards.
CATTGTGCGCGAGCGATTAGGTTTAAGGGGATCCGGTGTCGATTTGTTGTGACTTTGGGATTAATTATGAGGGTGTATAGCGCGCGCTTGGCTTATTAGCTTGTTTGTATCAGTGGCTAGGAATGGTTAAATTTTAAAAAGTTATTGGATATTTTAAAACCATTTAAAACTTTTATAGAACGAATTTTGAGACAAACAAATATAGATATAGTTTTTTTTGGGTTCTGTGCAGATAAAAAAGAAACCAAGTACAAATAAAGAAATAGCGCAGGGGAATAAAAAGCAAGAGAGCCTGTGAGCTAATCAGCGGTGAGCTTTACAAGGTTTTTTCCTTTGCACTGATGTATTGAAAAGGAACAAATCTTGCAAAATTTGCCGATTGGCTTACAGGCTTTTGTTCTCTATTCTTGACATTATTCCATAATTTGTGTTTTATTCTTTTTACGTACATGCACTAAAAAACAAAATTTACTGGAAACAAATTTTTATTTACATAGTACTTAATAAATATCTATTTAATTCAAGTAAATATTGGTAAAATGAATGAAATATTTATTTAAAAAGAAGTTTTATTTTAAATTTAATAAACATTGTTTAAATCAAATAAATATTCACTGATAACTGTCAAAATAAAGATTTATTTGATTTTAGTAAATGTTTTTTTTTCAGTACATGGCCATATTAATTGGTATACTTAACTAATCCTTTTATAAAATTTAATATGTATTTCATTGTTGACTGTTTATTCGTTATTTAATTGACTAAAAAAAGCATTTTTATTTGTTTTCATTCTGTTGATCTAATCTCCGGCCACTTAGCGACCTTATGAACTAGCTTCTTTAAAAAGATCTTGTAAACAAATGTTTCTGCACAGACCTGTGTTATAACTTCTTAAAAATATATCTCTTCTTAAAAAATGATCTCTTTGTTACGAAGAGTGCTTCAAAGAGTTTAAACTTCATTTCGAATAATTTCCACCCAAATATACCATAATCCCCCGTTACCCCTAATACCTCGAATATTCCCTTTCTAAAACCAATCGTAAGCTACCATTCAAATTCTCAATTATAAACAAAAAAAAAAAAATCAAACGTGGTACAACGCAGAAACGGTACGTCATATACACTCTACGATTCTACCAACGAAAAAATAAAAAAATAAATAAAAAGAGATACAGCCAACGACAACGAGAGGTTCGTACAAGTACGTAAAAAAAGCTGTTGCCGACTCACCCTCGGATTTGGGCGCCGGTGGTTTACGGGTCGCCCAGTTCGTTCGGATGCTCCTGCTGCCGAGCCACTGTCCGTTCATAGCGCCAATGGCGCTCTCCGCTTCCTGGAACAGATGAAGAAAGAATTGTGCTTTAATAGACTTGGAGCTTTACAGTGCTTTTGTTCGATGAAGGTATCGATTTGAAGTTTGAAATGTGTAAATATATGTTGTCTGACCAAGCTCGACTGTTTTTACTTGATACGTATGGATTTTGAGGTATGTATCATGCAATGTCACTTTTTTTATTAATATGACTTTGATATTGTTATGTTTGTATTAATTACAGGGCTTATCGTAAATTCTGTTGCCAACTTTATTTAGTAAGTTAAACAGTTTTTCTTTTTGTGTAATTCTATAAACATAATTTTATCATTTAAAGCTAAGAGAAAACTTTGATGCAGAAAAAACTTTACCCCTCTGTAATAGGACAAAGTTGAAAAAAATCAATGTTTGCTTAAAACAAGCATCTTGCTAGACTTTGCCTTAATCTACTTCCATATGTTTTGCATACTGCGAACTTTCGCAAGCCCTTTGTTAAACTTACTTTTACTTACGAGAGTTAAATTTCATGTTTTAATCAAAAATATTCTCATTTTACAAAAGTAATAGATATATGGTTTAAAGTGTAATAAAATATTTTGTTTTTGTTTAATTTACTAAAAATAAATTGCATTGATTGATTATTTAAAAATTTAATTTAATTTATGTTCCAAATGAAATATTATTATTATGAAAAATATATAACTTTCCAAACTAGAGGAAATAATAAATTACTAATATCACGTGGAATATTACATTACATAATGTAAAACAAATCGACAATTTTTATCATGAATTGTTCACAAAATTCAGTCATATACACTTTCATACATTTACTGAAATATCGTGAAATGAAAAATTGATGTAAAAAAAGAGATTTATTTTATTTTTAATATAAGCTCTTGTACGTTACGAAAATTCATCTGATTTCGATATATAAATGATCAAAGAAAATGTTGAAAAAATACTTAACCCAAAATCTAAAATTAATACTTGTTCACCAAGCATACATTTATTTTCTGTACTATAATATAATGTATAATGTTACACCTTCTGTCAAAAAATTGATATCACCTCTTTTCATTAACTACGTCTCACTTGCAAGTTGCCACAAATAAAGACCAAAATTCACGAAATCAAAATCTCCTCAAGCGCAACACACCCCCGTTAACTCATCCAACATCCAAATGATCTCAAGCTTCCCGGAGGAAGCCTGCAACATCACAAAGACCAGAGGCGATTGACCTTCGTGTGTACGTGTACGTGTGTGCCATCGCGAAACAAAAGTGATTTAAAGGCTGACCAGCGTCTGGCCTCTCTCTCTCTCTCTCGGGAGGCGGGATCGAATTGCTCGGAACATAAAACGGGCGGAGCGCGCGCCGGACGAAACGACCGGTTTCTCGGGCTGCTGCTACTGCTGGGCTGCTAGTGCTGGTCAGTCGTGGCCGGGGTCGTGGAACTTTTCGGGGCGGGCCCGTGAGCCAGCCAGACCGATTTATTTATGCCGAGGCGAAGGCCGGAAGGAAATTTTGTTGCGATCAGAGGGGGGAGGGGAGAGAGAGAGAGAGAGAGGGAGAGAGAGAGAGAGAGAGAGAGAGAGAGAGCTTTGGCGGATTGAAGATTTTCGAAGTGAGTGGATATCGCTGAGATTTTCTCATTGTGCTGTTTGGGGGGGGGGGGGGGTATGATTCGCCTTGATTAATGAAATGGTTTTGGTTTGTGTTTTAGGCACATGGAAAATTGTTAATTAGAGTTTGAATAGGTACGTTTTTGGTATTTCTTATCGAGAAAGCTAAGTCAGTGATATATGACAGAAGTAGAAACAGAAATGTTGGTTAGTCATGATTACTTATGAAGAGAAATCTAGAAATAGTATTGTTTAAATTTAAAAAAAAATAATTGAAACAATTAAATATTCTTTTTTATAAATTTTTACATATTTTTTATCTTTTACTATAATGAATCATATTTCTTCATAAATTCGAAATCACTGATACATAGCCGATAGCGGCGAACAAAACACTAAAGGAAATAAGCGACCGAGAGCTATGGAGATGACGGGAGCAAAGATATGGAATGGCGAAAATTTCGAGCCCCTTCGTTACCAAAACAAAAGGAGGCGAGCCATTAGACAAGAAGCAAAAAGACGAGGACCGAGGAAAGAGGCGCTCGAAACAATGAGCCCGCCATATGGCGGAATAATAAAAGAAAAGGTAAATTAATAAGAATGGAACTGGCAAATAATACGAAATAAAATCGAGGAGCGCAGGCAGAGGGAAATGTAGGGATGTCGTTGATTGTAAGCGATAATAGAGGGAGAATGAAAGAAGAAGGCTACTTAATGGTATCTATGGGGGATTTTCGTGAATAGCAGTTAACTTTTTGTGATTATTATTAGAAGTTTATCGTAAGGTTATTATAAACATGAAAATTTCGTATTATTTAGGTTCATTTATTCAAAAGCATTTTACGTTTCGTATTTAAGTTTAATACAATTATTCGATTTGCTAAACCAAATACCAAAAAAATCTTATACGTATTCATACATAATTTATTTTAAATACCATAAGCTTAGACTTATTTTATACTTAAGAGTAAAGTAGTTCCAAAGCACTTACATCACTTATGGCAAAAAACACCTACTATGTAGGTTCGAATGAAGGGTACGAAAGAAAAGAACGATTGCTAGATAGTAAAAGAAGAAGAAAAGTCGTTGTCCAGCAATGGCGACCTTAGATATCTAAAATGAGATCACGTGACCAGAGCTCGCTCCTGAGTGCATAAAAAAGCGAAGTACGCACGATTAGACTGGTCTTCAGAAGGTTTGTATTCCGTGAGCTTCGGTAGTTTACGTTTGATAAAAACTTTCCTTTTGTCGCAAATTTTCATGCGCACTTCGTCTTGTTTGTTTAAAAAGATTAACTTATGGCTTTACTGTTATGAAGTTGTTATATTTGAAATTTATTTGAAGGAATAAAATACTGATTGAACCTAAAATTAGAATGCTTAAATTTTACATTCGAGTTTAAATGATTAAACTTTATTCTCGAGGATTGCGTTAAATTAAAATTTATAATTTATTTATAAGAATTAGCATTTTTATGTGAATAATATATATTTAAGGAAAAGTTTAATAAACATGTTTTATTTTGACTATTTCAAAAAGTGAGTAAAATAAATTTTAGTAATTCCAGGTAATAATAACTTAATAAAATGCTACGCATTAAAGTGCATGTGGAAACAAGGTTACTTTTTTTATAATTTATATCAAAATTTCAGAAAACGTTTTTTGCAAGTTATAAGGATCGTTATATAAATGGAGTAGGACAAGTTTAATGTGGTAAGTCTTGTATATATAAATATAGTCGCTTACTGTTGTGTAATCAGTATTGGCTATAGTTTTGCCTTTTTTTTCAAATTTTACTGCAAGCGAAGGAGTACAGAACGTTTTTTAGGTCAGAAATCCAATATTCGGTGGAGAAAGACCTCTGGTAATTTTCAAGAAATGCTGTTAAACTATTTACAGTTTGTGATTCTAGTGGTGGTGATTTTTAAACAAATAATAAATTGAACTTTGTGTTTAGTTTATTATTTTGAATTAATAAAATAAAATTTATCATTAAATTTCTTTCAAAATTTTATAAAAAAGTTATACTACTATAGAGAAAAAAGATAATAATCACGTAACTGATAATATTATAAAAAGTATTTTAAAGTAAAATAGAATTCTACAATTTTGTAATATTGTATAATCACAAGTAGCGTCAATTCAATTAAAACATGTGACTATAAGCAGTCGACGTAAAAAAGAAAGTAATAAAAAATACAATCAATTAGTGAAATGAAGATAAAAAGGTTCTCCATTAGATAATTAATTCATTCTATTAATTATAATAAAACATTCAATTCAGTTACAAAACGAAGCAAGTAAAAAAACTTTTACATATCCCACGTTCTACAAAACAATAAATTCCTACTTCCTTTTAAACTTTTAATAATCCCCATTATCACTGCAACCAAATTACTCGATCTCGATTCTTCCTATCACCTTAAAAGCAGCTTCGTTAGCCCAAAGTAAAATAGATTTCAGATTACCCAACTTGCGTATAAAATAAGAAGCGTCCTCTCATCCGATGATAACCATTCTTCCGACCTCATCATCGGCGATTATCATAATTCAAGCACGCGCTTAATCCCCTTACGCAAATGGCGCCGATAACGCGCTCTTGCGATTTAGCGCTAATTGCGAACTTAACAAATCGCGATGAAATCATCGAGGAAAAATTAGCCGCGCCGCAGCTTCCGTATCTCTCTCTCTCGCGAAAGGCCACACACGCGCTCTCGCTGAGAATCGACTGCTCGCGTGGATTTGTCTAATCCGGAGTGGGAGAAAACGAGCGTGATCGAGTGTACGATCATTTATTCGCCGATTTCCCGCTTCCCGCGGGATCTCGCTTGCGTAACGAGCTACCGTAGTCGTCGACGAGCAAAAAATTGCTATTACGAGAGAAAGAGAGTCCGTCGTTTACAGCTCCCTTTCTATTTTTCTTGTTACGTCCCTTCTGATCGCCCTTAGCGTCCCTCTCTTTTGATCTTTACTTTTTTCCGAGTCTTGTTTTCTCTCTTAGACACTAAGCAGGTTTTTTTTTTTATTTTTTAAACTTGGCTTGGGTTAAGGAAATTGCGCTCGACGTCGAAAATTTTACAAGAGCTAACGCTTCAAAAATTGGGCACTGGATTTGCAAACAGAGCTCGCCTGATTAAAAACGTTCCTCTTTACAAGCTATGCGCCGAAATAAAATTTTTATTTCATTCGCGAATAAAAAATGTCCGACCGAAAAAGTTAATTTTTCTTTTCACGTATAACGAACCGTTTTATTAAAGTCTCTTATTCATATTAAATTTCTTCGAAATCCATAAAAGAAACTACACTTTAAAAACTTATCCTACAAAATTGTAAAAAGCTATCGGACCTCCAGTTTCTCTTCTCCCCTCCCAGCCTTTTGCATGAAATAAATTACACTTGGAACCACTTTTCGAGAATATATACCGTGTCCCGCAACAAAAGCATTCGCTCGTAAGAAACGAATTGTTTCGTTATTCCACCCAATTGTTCAGCTCGCCCAGCGTAACACTACAAAACAGCGGCCACCATAAAGAGCCGATTTTCACACCTTTTTAACAAACGATCCAGCCGACAATTTCAAACCGTGCTTGTAATATCTACAAATCAAACAATACTCCCGATTCTCTCGGCTCGCCTCCCCCGCCATCCTCTCCCCAATATATCTCCCCTTTCTATTCTCCCCGCCTGATCCTAACTATCCCGAAGTCATACGCATCGAACTTTCCCATATACGCGAAAAGTATATACGCACTGCTTTCTTATTCTTTCTCTCCCTCCTCGCAGGAACGAATAGCCGCGCTGTGGTGATGAATGGATCGCGCGCTTCGGGATCGCGATACCCATAAATTTCGGAAGCAGCGAGTTCTCGCGTGCGCGAGCGAGCCCCCTCGCTTTGCTCTACGAGGACGATGATGATTTTCTGACCCCTCTCTCACAAAATTTATATATATATTTACGTTATGTGATATAAATTGGGTTAACGAAAACCGTGATTAATGAAGCTGGTTTCGCGACATTCGATGATCAATTTTTGGAAAGAGATCGCGTTGATCTGAGATGTTGAATTATTATCTGACTGTGTTAGGAGCTTTGTAGGTGTGTTCTTTTTTAGGGATTTTATAAAATTTTGTTATGTTTTATTAGGAACTTGAACTGAAGTTTATAAAATCTGACCCAAATAGTGAAATTTTGAGCTAATTTAAATTTATGCTATAATGTGTATATTAAAGTTAATGATCAAAAGACATTGTTACAGATTTTTGATAAAGTCTATTTTTATAATGGTAACAAGCATTTTACCATAAAATCTTTTTCTTTAGCATTTTTGATAAAGTTAGAGTTCAAAAATTCTTACATATATACTTTTGAATGATTTTCTTTATTTAAGAAAAGTATAAAGAACGTAAGAAACTACCTTTGTTCATGATAAATGAAAGTAGGATGCTCTACTATATGATCAATTCCATATAAAATTTCGAAATGCCATTATTCTCAAATTCGAAATCATATTTTTCACAAAGTCGAATATTTCTTTCTCATATTGCGTGTGAAGTTCAGTAGCTCAAGTAACGTTTTCAAATGTGACATACTTTTAAAGTATGAATATATTGAAGTAAATTGTTGGTAATATTAAAAATTTAGTTATGTTATGTGTAAAAAAAATTGTTTCTAAAATTTATTTCTAAAAAGTAATATTTTAAGATTTTCATCTATTCATTTTTGGATGAATAAAATTAAGATATGATGTGTATATATTTATGTAAATATATTTTTTTGCGACGTTGTATTTAATATTTTTGTTATTCTGCCACCATAGCATTTTAAAAGAGTAAAAACTTCAATAGTTATGAAATAAAATAGAATAAAGTAAATTAAAATAATATAAAATAAAATACTGCAAAAATAATATACCAAAACTTAACGTCATAATCGAAATGCTTAGACGAGCTTTAAATATCGATAAGAGCAGTTGAAAAGGTCATACTTGCGTTGATCAATAATGAAGTATATAAGTGTATATAAGTGTCATAAAGTATGCAGTAATCAGAACGCATTGAACTTGTAACTAATTCTCGAGGAAATCAGCACACATTCAAAATGATAGTTAAAATTTGTTTGTTTATATTGTTAATCGCAGTTTGTGCAATACATTTCATTCAGGGTAAGTATTTTTGTTTATTTTGAATAATTAATGCATAAAATTATTAACGACTTAAAAAATTTAATAAAATCTTTAAGAATTTTATTTCATAAAGTTCAAAGAATTATATTAGTTAATAAAATAAATGTGTGCTATTCTTCTTTCAGTTGATTCGATTACGTTTAAATTTAATTTTAAATTTGTTAACATTTATTTGATATAAAATATTATTTTTTTTTAATCGTTAAACATTATTCATGATTCATTATCATCATAGTTATATAATTGTCGATAAGCTTATAAAAGAAAAATAATTAAAAAAAAAGTGATAAAATAGATAACACAAAAATAGATATTTATTTTTAACTATTAAACTGTACTTGTAAAAAAACTACTTTTCCGTTTGATTTTAACTATGCTTCATTTGTTAATTGATAAATATTTTTGTATGTAATAACTAAATTCTTGAGTACTCTTTTAAATACTATTATTTATTGGTTTTAGGTCGCAGTTTTGTTGGCGAGTGCAAACAAACGTGGTATGAACAATGTCAAGCTCAATGTATCGGCAGACGCATTCTCTGCTTGCATATTGTTCAAAGCCCAAATGAGCCTTATTGCAGTTGCACTGAATTGATATTGTCTTGATCATTCTTCTATATTGACAATTATTAAATAACATTTTACATGGGATATTAATGCAGTACCGTATTATATAACGTACGTTCACAATGTATTGTGCAAAATTTATTATTTACTACCATCATAATAATTATGTAAAGTAAATATGGCGTGAAAATAATTTACTGAAAATATAATCGGAATTGTCTTCGATACAATGCATGTTAACTTTTGTGCCAAAGAGAATTTTCTTTCATTGACTATAACCTTTGTATAAGGATAATATATAAATGCAAAATAAATAATTACAAAAATATTTAGAATGTTTGAAATCATTATTATTATACTCTTCACTTAAATATTTATCATTTTCTTCAAAACGAACATTCCGTTCAGAAATGAAAGATGGTAAACAAATCAAACCAGAATCGGATAAAAAATTACTTTGTTCTATCAAACTCTGACGTTTTCGTATAATTAACATTTTGAACTACCTATGCCGAAAACACCTCGCTACATTATAATCAATCTCAAAAGATCACCCCACCAAGTATCGCTATAATCCAGGTAAACAGCCCTCCACCACCTTTTCGCACCGAATTTTTTCCCTCCCAACAACAACAGTTCGGTAAACAAGCGAAACACCCCCCCCCCCGCGCAAATAGCCGAATAAATTAAAGCTCGATCAAGCGGCATCTGCTCCGCGCGCAAAAGAAACGAAAGCGATATAAACAGTCACCGGGGAGAGGGGGTCCAGTCCGGCTTCAGCGAAAAATTTTCCGCGTTACACGCTGGCTCTTGGAGATTGTCCAGGATTGATTTTGCCAAAGTTCGGGAATAATAAAGTATTTCCGATTCGAGTTTCCATTGGCCGCGCTCTCGCGCCATATTCTCGCTACGCGCGGTTAACCGAAGATGGCCGGGAAGAGCGACGCCAGATCCTAATCCGCAGCTGCGCGCTCGTATATTCTCTGCGGGCTGAACGATTCTAAGCTAACTGCCGCGTGAGCTCGATGCTGTAGTAGGGGGGGGGGGTGGTTTAGATGCGACATCGGAGAGTCTCTGGTGATCATGCGGAAAAGATGGTGAGAGCTTTCGATAAGGGTGTGAGAGGTTTAGTACGTTGCTAGTTTGAATTAGAAGGCTGTTTCTTTAGTTGAAATGAATTTTGAGTTTTTTTAAAATATGAAGAAATGTGAATTTTAATTATTGTAGTGTTCTTTATTTATGAGAATGAAATAAAATTTATTAGATATGAAGAAATATTGTTGGAGCTTGATTTTTGGCATTAATTTAAGTTAAGTTTTTTGTTTATAAAGTAGTCTGATTGGTTTTATTATATTTATTAACGTTGTATGGTAGATTAAATGTAAAAAACATGAAATATGCAAAGTACACTGCTTTTTCCAAACAAATAAAAAGTTGCTACCAATTAATTGGCACGTAGCCTTCTAATATTCAAGCATTAAAAAAAATGATATAAATAAAAAATTAAACACTCATCCATACATTTTCTAAAAATAGTTTATTTTGATTCAGAATACTTCAAAACATGTTTTTAGGAGAACGTTTATTTTATTTTCACAAAGCTCTGCGAGGACGATTTAATTAAAAAAAAAGCGATAGTAAAATAAACAAAGTGCTCGATTATTTAAAAGAAAAACAGAAAAACATGAATACATCAGCTGATTAAAAACCAGAATATTTAAACAAAATGTTTTATCAAACTCTTAATATCACACAAAGCCATCAAGCCAATTTGTATCATTTTATTCCCACCCTCTGAGCGAGCGACACGTCAGCCATTATCGACTGGGGCCGTCTAGCGCCGCTCGCGGAAAACAATACAAATGATAAAATATTCATGGACGCTGCGACTCTCTCGCTCTCTCTCTCTCTCTCTCTCTTTCTCTATAAATGCACCCACACAAATGCTCGCTGCTCTTTACAATCGCCTTTGGAAAAATAAACGAGAAGAAGAAAAAACAGGGACGCAATCAAGTTCGACGACGCGTGACACACAAAGGCAGAAACAGGGTCGCGTTGACGCATCGAATCGTTTGCAAAACTTTCGTTCGGCCACGTAAGCCGCGCATACACACTCACGGGCATGACTTAGTAATGAGCGCAGCAAAGCCGCGATCGAGGAAACATGTGTGTCTGTGTGCGGCTGTATATACTAGCAGAAATTGGCCGCTAGCACGCGGACGCCGAAAAACACAGAGTGAGATGTGTTTTGAAGCGAAAATTTTCGGGTTTTACTCGGGAGAGCGTCGTTACGGTTTGTCGTGTTGTGTTTTAATATTCATGATAGCTATCGACTTTTAAAAGGAAATTCGGCGGGAAAAATAATATTAGGCGCTTTTCGCGCTTCTTTTTAAAAAAAAAGAGCGCCCGATAATGCGCGTGAAAGCGCTGCATTCTATTTAGAAATCGATTTTCATGAATATTTATCAAGTTTCTAGAATAGGGGAATTATTTAAAAATTTTCGCTTTACTTTTAGCATTGTGTATCTGAGTTATAAAAATAAACGTGACGCATGCGCGTCAAAATCATTTTGTATTTATTAACAATTTTGTGACGTCGAAAAATAATTTTCAGCGTTTTACCGAGAGAAATTCAAATATTCAGAAATTAAATGAACGAGCATTTAAATTATACAAAAGAGATTTTTCGGGCCCCCAAAATCGTCGAAAATGAAGGCTAAAATTTAATTAATATTTAACGCTAGGCTCAATTAAAATTAATCCAAAAATTTTAACACGGCAAAAATTTACAAAACTAACCTAAGCCCCTCGGCGAATCAATCGCAGAAAAAATTAATTCAATTACTTGAGCTTCACCTTAATTACCTCCCTTCCAGAGGGCGCGCAAAGAGCACGGAAAGGGCGCGTTTGCTCAGACAGCAAAATCCAACATCCAAGAAAGGAGATAGGGGATAGGGAGGGACAGAAAAATTTTGCTTTTGCACGAGAAATTAATTAACTACGTTACTATCGGCGCTCACAATCGACAAACTCGCGCGTCAGTAATCCCCGATAAAAGGCCCACAGCGGGCCGAAGAAAAAAAGAAGAAAAATCAGCTCGGAAGGCTGTGTGCGTTATATATATAGGATCGTGACGAGTCGATTTCCCGAAGCGTGTACAGTTTAACGATTCCGGCTAACAAACGCTTCCGTAATTTGCCTCGCGCTCGCGCTGTCTGCCATGAGAAAGTGCCTGACGCGCGGGAGGTGGAAGTGGAAAAGGCGACGAAGAATGGAAGAACGCGCGGCGCTCCTGCGCAGGGGAGATTTAATTAAACTGTTTTGAGCCCTCCACGAGCGAGGAAATTATATGTACGATTTGTCATAATAATTAATCGCCCGGCAAACTTAATATTCTGGAATATTGATGCGCGCGCGCGCCCGGCGATGTTGAACGAAGTATGTTTGCCGTGATATTACAGTTATAATCGTGATTTCGGCGGGGGTCGAAATTCAAATTTTCGATAATTAGGGCATTTTGGAGGCATTACATTTGGACGTTTGAAACGCTCTGTTTTATGAGCTTCCGAAAAGCACACAGTCGTATTTTTCCAATATTCGCAAATGTACGCGATGAGTAGTTTGTAAATATCTGATTATTGAAATTTAAAGTTATAATTGGATCAGATATAAAATATTAGTATTAACATTATATATCGAATTTTTAATTTCAGCATCTCCCCTTTAATCCTTTTGTTACAATGTCGTTAGACTAGTCCCGCTCGATGTACCTACAACTGATTGTTGAAGTAAAAGACGCCACGACAACGGGAACTGTTAAACCAAATCGTAACCAAAACTCTCGCTACAACAATCGTTCCTTTTCTCCCGAAATTCCGTCTGTAAAGTACCGCCCCACAGGCTAAACTGGCATCAAGCGAGAGAATGAGAGAGAGAGAGAGAGAGAAAGAGAGAGAGAGAGAGAGAGAGAGAGAGAGAGAGAGAGAGAGAGAGTAGATATCAACGGTTGCGCTAGCGGCATGTATAGATAAAGAGCAAACGAGAGGGTCTTTGCCGTTGAGCGGTATCCGTTAATGGCATTCGGTAACGAATTTGCGAGCGCCGCCGAACTTTGTAATAGTGCACCGAGAGCTCGGTGTTTGGTGACAGTATAGCGGTCGCGGCTGGCGCGGGTATTGACGTTACAACGGTGTAAATATCGATGTGCATTAAACATCGGTTTTAATCGGCGAAGTCGGCGCCAGTCCCAGCGGGAAAGGATCGCCGATCTCTCGTGATTTCTAAATGCCGCCGAGTTTATGGTGATGTTCGCTTGTCGTTTCGAGTTTGATGGATATTTTTTTAACTATTGTTGCACCAGTGGTAGTGAGCAAGTTTAATTCGTGAATGTGGAGTTCGTAAAATGATTTTTTTAATAATCGAACCTGATTACAATATTTGTTGATGATGTACTTAAGTATAATAAAAGATTAAATACTAAAAGTTTCAGAATTTTTAAAAATAATATAAACAATGAACCCAAAACCTTTCATCCGAATATCCACGATCAAATCGAAATTCGATACTCGACCGCCTCTTTCCTCCGCCATAGTCACGGAAAAAAGTGAGAAATATGGTCTTCAACTGCCTTCGATCTCCCTTACCTATCTATCTAAACTATCTATTTGTCTCTCTCTTTCTCACTTTAAGGCCTCGCGTCGTCCGTTTTAATGTCCCCCTTCGCGCGACGATCGATCTGCCGCAAAGCGGAGCTGGAGATAGCTGCGCAGAGATCTGGCATTTTCCTCTACCGAGATTACTATTGCCCGTGTGTAAATTTCCAGGCGCCCCCGATGTCGGCGCCCTCGCAATTCTCAGCTGTGTGTACCCGCACATATATAAGCAGGCCTATACACCCGTTTCTGTTTTACGTCGTTGTCACTGCTGTCTGTGTTTGCAGCTTTTTTATGTGTTTGTATGCTAATTAGCGCGTTTCACACTGGTGCGTGTAGGTGAGATTGTTGTTTATTTATGATTTAGATAGGGTTAGTTTCTGTTTGAATGTGCGAATGTATAACGGATGCGTGTGTATGCACAAAGGTATCTGCTTTTCGAACTTACTTTCGCATTCAAATCGATACGAATGTATTGGTTTATAGATACAGGTGCCCGTTAAATAAATATTTTGTGCTCCTATATATAAGAGCCTCGTGCGCTACTTCTACGTATTATCGACCTAAGTGTATCATTTTCAAAATATCGAATGTTTCTAGTATGAGCATTCTCCGAGAGGAACATTATAGAGCATGAGACTTCCCTGTCAGAAACATATTACAACATGAGCGTTTGTCAGTGTGAGCATTATCTAGAGTGAGCATAATTTAACATTAACGTTCTCCAGTATTCTGTGTCCAGGAGTAATTCCTAGCATATAAGCAATATCTAATAATAGCATTCTCCAGTATGAACATCATTCAGGAATAGTATTCTCTAACATAATCATTCTTTGTTAAAATATTCTAAAACATGAGTATTACTTAGTATGAGCATTCCCGAGCATGAACAGTATCCAATATGAGCATTATTCTACATGTATATTCCCGAACACTAGTATTCCCAAAAATGAACAACTCTGATAAGAAGAATCTACAGCATGATTATTTACCAATATATAGACAAATTAAACAGAAATATTAAAAAGTAACAGAAAAATAATGTTTAATCGAAAAAATGTCAATATATATTTTTAAATTAGAAAAGAGAGCTCAATAATAATTCAAAAACGTTAGACTATCTAAAAATAATATAAATAAGTACCAAAATGTCGTATAAACCTTTTTTAGGTTTTTTCCACAAATCTACTTTTTCAAATAGAAAACATTGATAAGAAAGCATTGTTTAGGCAAGAAATATTTTTGATTCTAGAGGATCAAAAGTAAAAATAATATTAAAAAAGAAACAATCTTTTCCACACTCCGTGCGGAAAGTTCTTTTCCCGCACGCTCGGTCAGATATGCGTGCGTTAAAACAAGCTTTCCGCACGTCGTGTCAAAAAATTATGTATGATATGTGGTCGATAAAGTGAATTTAACCTCGTGTAAATTTTCCGCAATCGTTTCGCTCGTGCGTAAACGTTCATACGAGGTTACAATCACTTTACCGCACTTGTGTCGTAATAATGTATAAATATCGATAAATAACGTAAATATTGACAAAACAACGGTAAATAATGGAAAACATTGATAATAAGGCTTTATGGGTAAGCCGATAATGATTTAAAGTAATTCAAATAACGAAAAAACAAGGTTAAATCTTTTCACCGGTTCATAAAGTTAGCATTGCATTTCTAAATTCTATACATTCGACATCTATTGCACATACCCAAGAAGATAATCAAATGGACCCTTTTTAGAATCTTACTAAAATGCTTTATTGATTTAATTTTAACATTTACTTAGACGATAAACAGGGCCAAAATATAAACTTCACTCAGTTAAAATAAACTATTCTCGAATTTCAACTTGCCCATACGTGTACACAGAAGCGCGCGTGTTTGGAAAATTCGCGTGCGCTCCTCTTCAGCCATAACTTTCCTTCTCAACGAGACTAGCCGAGTCTTCGTCGTCGTCGCGCCGGAAACGAAGATCTAAATTGCGACGCTGACCGCGGCGCTTCCGGTCGCCGAATGGCCGGCTTCCTGCGCTCGCTTTTCTTCGCGCGGGACGATCGATGCCACTGCTCTGGCCAGTGTCGCGCACGTGCGTTTTCTCGCCTTCTTTTTTTTTCTTTTTTTTTTTTTTTTTTTTGAAGTCGGAAAGGAGCGAGCTTTTTGCGCCGCTTTATGGAATTGGCGCTCGTAAATCTTTCGGACGCGCGCGCACGCGTCACATGGGCGAAGGGGTAATTATTCGTTTATCGCTCTTCTCGACGACGAGCGGAGGCTTTTTGTAATGCGCCGCTTCCGGGGAGGCGCAGGCCGACTGTTTGAGGTCAGCAGTTGCGCTGCGGGAGGCGGAGGGAGAGAGAGAGCATTTGATTGGATAATTGGTTTTTGCACGAGCGGATTTTGATTTAGAGAGGGTTTATGGTACTGCGCCGAGTGATCGCAGGGTGGGTTGGGTGAAGGTGGAGTGGGAATTGTAGAATTTTAAGATGTGTATTGAGAGTGTTGTTGAAAATGAGTGACTGTGGAAAAGGCTGTTGTGAATTTATTTTAGAAACGTCAGAAATGTAACACTAATCAACCGTCATTTATTTTTCTTGACTAGCTAATGAAATTAATGTCACTTCAAATAGAAGTTTTTGAATTTATAATAAAAGAATATAGATTTTCTTTCGTTTACAGGCTAACGCAATTAGGCAAAGTGAATAAATTGTAACCGTAGTTTCTAAAATAATGGAGCCCTCTCTCTTATCTATCTCAGACGAACAAAAGACAATTCGATAAAGCGAACGTTTTATAATTTAACAATCGAGAAATTCCTCCTCCCTAAGCGAGCGCGGAATATAAAGCTGAAATAAAAAATTGAAACAAGAGTGAATCGAAGTGACATCCGCGAAACGGGAGCGAACGTCTGTCCCTCGGCAATTTGATTATACCCTTCACACTTGTAACGAGACTTGTCGTGCTGGAGAAAGGAGAGAAGACAGACGACGTCAGCGGTAGCGGGCGAATCGCTGAAAAATGAAGCCGAAACGACAGGTGCAGAGTCTACACGCTATATAGCTGTAAAATGCTCGGGCGTCTCGCAGGTATTTTCATCGGCGTCTGTCTGGCCTTACGAGGAGCGGGAGCTGCGAGTATTTTTACGCCGGACCGTGTGAATGTTTCGCGAGGATTGACGTTTCCTTAATTGTTATGAAAAATTTTCGCGGAAAGTTAATTCACAATGTTGATGGAATTTTATTATTTCTGAAACAATGAACAATTGAGTTTGCATATTGCGCGCTCGATTACGGCGTTGAAATGAAATTTTAAAAAGTTCACTGTTTTCCGGGATTTGAATTTTGTAGTTTTAAAATCACTGGGGATTTATGTACAAGCGTTACCACAATTCACTGACGTATACCTTACGTCATATGCGAGTACTAATTATGCATAAGGAAAATAGATTCACTTATATCGAGTTGCGGAAGTAGCGCAAATTAATTATTTATCGCCCAAAAGGAGAACGTAATAATAAATATGCCAATCACGTATAGCATAATCTTTAGCTTGATGATAGAAAACACAGGTTGCTTTCGTTGAATATGACAATTTACATGTCAGTGTATCGCTTAACTACTTTTCTACACTTCTATGGTAATTATTTTATAAACACAAAAAATATCATAATGTAAAACACTGACTTTTATATTTTAAATTTGTTTTTATAACAAATTATTTTACAAATAGCAAAGTTAATTTTTAAATCATAAATTTATTAATAAAACAGAATGTAAAGTAGCATGATAATATACCAGATCTAACCAAGTAAGTGTAAACTGACACACGCATAAGCAAAGTAGATTTTACGGAATCAAAATCCATACGACAACATAAACATATCGCACACGCCCATGTGTGTATGCGCTAGTCATTTTCAGCACGGGAGATTGAAACCTCGCTCCAAAATTGCACCGTGGCGTTTTACTTAAAGTACACCCCGCCCTCGTCACGCGCGCGTCGAAATACACTTATGAGCCCCGGCACGACAATAAGACTCATGTATATATGTATTAATATATATATAT
>JAPYZA010003016.1:0-51465 GCA_030522685.1 Eupelmus azureus | reverse complement strand
CATGTCGCAAAAAGCAAAAAGGCCCCATTGTCTTTCGAACAAAAACAAAAGGTAAAGAGAGCATGTATTAAACATTCCGACGTTTTCGTACGTGACGATTTTTGCCAGGGCTGCTTACATAGAAATAATTATAATTGTAAAACATATGCAAGCGCAAGATCTACTTAGTCCGTCTGACGACACATTACGGACGTGTCTTACATTATGTTAATTACAATGACGACTACAAATGCGTCTCATTAATATAATTTACTGGAAATAGTCTCGCTATTGAGCAGCCCGGAGATTGATATCGAAGGTTCTAATGAAAAATTATTCAGACAAGATAATATTTATAGGAGAGCGATAAGTGTCCACAGAATTTATTGCATCGCCAGCTCCAAGTATCAAATCATAAGAAAGTCCCCTCAATGAAACCTATCCACTGCAAAGCGTAAAGACCTCTCGCAAAGTTCAAACCAGTTTAAGATTTATTCACATATTCCATTCGATCGAAAAACCGTCATTTAAATAATCCCCCCCCCCTTCCACAAATCAAAGCCGAAAGAACTACCCAACTTCCTGAGCAATGTCACGGCCGATCTTCTTTTTCTCCATCGCGGCGTTGCGCAACCGATCTTTCATATGCAAATGTCATCAACAAGCGCCGATCGGCCGATGAACGATTCAATTTACCAACACTTTTGGCCGACTCTCGCTGTTTACGTCGCATAACTCTCGGTAAATAGATTTTCCCAGAGCGCCGCGCAAGGCAAATTATAGGTTTGCTCGGTGCGCAGCCAGAGCCTCAAGTGGCGCGTTCATCATACCAGCACACCGCTGACAGCCGATGTATACGCGTTCGGGAGAGTTATAAAGTTTTTCTCCATAGCCGTGCCGTGAGAATTCTGCTATTCGCCGCCCGAGCTAAATCGAAAATCGATCGCTGGAGCTGGGGATATTGAAAGAGCGTTTTATTGCGATGCAAGGCTTAATTGAAGCGTCAGCGCGTACGCGAGTAGCCAATAACGCGACGTTTTTTTCTTCTTTTTTTTTTAAACGTTCTGTTTGTTGAGCATGGTTTGAAAACGCGCGCGTGGTTGGATTCAAAACAGTCGTCTTAAGCGCGGGCTCGATTAGTTGCATAATTTTTTGTTTATCCCGCCGGACGAGGTGAATTCCCAATGACGCTTTCGAAAGTTTACGTTTGCTCGCGGGATGACGTACTGGTGAATTTTGCCGATTTTCGATGGAATATTTCGTTTTGTTTAGACGATTTTGCTTTAAGAGACCGATTAGCGTACCTGTATAATTCAGATTTTAATTTACCGATAAACAAACGCCACAATCCCAAACCAATTCGCCGAAAACTATTATCTATTTTATCAGTCGAAAGAATCAACAGTGACCTATCGCTCGTCGCATTAACATCATTCCCCCCTAAAAACCGGCAAACAGCTTTCTAGGTTAAAAAATCGTCCTCGGCGCTCACCTCGCATACACAATAATTTTCCACGCATCCTTTAACCGCTGGGCAAAGTCACCACAGCGACATTAATTCAAAGCCAACTCTTGCGTGCCCTCTCAACTCTTTTTTTTCGGAGCAAAAACTGCCCTGGCGCGCTATCTCTCAAAAACCGGTTGCGCGCGGTGACTTTGTTGCAACGACGAGGAATTTAAGAAGAAAAAAACAACGCACATCACTCTCGCTGTTTTCGGGCCGACCAAAGTTTCCACTCGGACGATCGAGAATGAGAATATAGATATACGGGAGTGTACTAACCTTAATTACGTAAATCCTCCGGTAGCTGAGCTGTTATGTCCGTGTGTTTCGGTTGTGGCCGCACTCTCTTCTCGGGCGGTATCACTTTTCCTGCGAGCGACCGCAGCTGGGAACTGTATTTTCCAATCCGGGAACAGAGAAAATAGCGACACTTTAGTTTTATGGAAGCTTGCGCACTGAGTCGACGGAGAAAACGAGCGATCGGCGTAGGTCTGTTCGCGTATACTCGCGATACCGATTTTTTCGTTTAGCTCCGAATTTATCGGCGCGTGGGGGACGGATAGCCAGCGCTTTGCCGGAGTTAGACGGTCCGAAGGACGCCGGTGCACTTGAGATATGTGTCATGCAGCTCGGGCAAAGTTTTATGTGATAAGATTGGGATTATCCGGGATCGGCGCGGCGAGCACGTGGAGCCGATGTTCGACGCGCGCCAAGCTTTGGATCAATGACTCGGCTCTCTCTGTCGGCTTTGTGCGTCAAGTGTACACTGAAATCCAACGATAAGCACTCGGAACAGTGCGATAATTCAAGATTAGCGAAGAAAAACAAGAATAACAGCCTGCCCGCGTCAGAATTCGTCGGAATACCGGTTCCGTAGAAGATTAGCTCGGCCGAAATTAGCAGTGATTGTGCAAGCGTTTAAAGCTTCCGCACTCTATTCCATCATAATCGCGAAGCTTTCAGCAACGGAAAAAAAATGCTAATTCAAAGTGTGCTGTATCACATCGACGACTTCGCGCGTCAATCTTTATCGCTCGGTTGACGACCACTCGGCGCGTCTATCTACAGCTTGCATTTCGCGCGTACTCGCGTCTGTAAAGGCCGCGCAGTCGACACCTGCATAACTCGGGTGTCAAATTTTTTAATCCGAGCTCGTATCGCTTACGTCGTATCGATACCCGATCGCTCGTCTTTCCCCCGTCCAACTTGCACCCCCGTGAAAAATCGGTCTTTCCCTCTCCGGAACCAGCGAATTTCGCGCGCGCCGCTAAACCATATTGCGCGCCCGCCGATTCCGATTAACCGATCCGCTCGCGGAAATCGGCACTGCAAACTCTCACTTCTACCGATCTCCAGAAAATTTCGATACCTCGGGCACACAGAGTCCACGAGAAAAATCACCATACAACCGAACTCTGCCACATCGGCTCCCAACCATACATCCCACCGGCAAAAATCCACCTGGTCCCGCACAGCATCCAACCGATCTCGAAATTCGCTGGTCCCCACCTCTCGAGCACCTCTCGAGCACCCACCCTTCCAATGCAGCGATCACTCCTCCGACAGAAACCCCCGGCGATCAGCGATCTCTAAGCCAACGTCTCTTATCCAGCAGATAAAGCACGCGCTCTCGGCGAAGCAGTAGCGTCGAGCAGGAGCAGAAGCACGCGACTGGCCTGGCGCGCGCGCGCCCGCCTAGCCCTGCGTGTATAGCTGAGAGAGCGAGAGAGAGAGAGAGAGCGGCGGCTTTTCGAGCGGCCGAGCGGGGGAAGCCTCAGACGAGGACGGCTGCGCCTATGCCAGCCATTGGCCAGAGCGAGAGGCAAGATCAAAGCAGCGCTGCGATTCGTCGTTACCTCGATTCCGGCGCGGTGGCGTGATACTCTCTCTCGAACGCGCGCGCGCGCGCGCAACCGAGCGCGGAGGCTCCCGTGCGTATATGCGTCGGCTTCTTCTGTGTACTCTCCCCCCGCGCGCGCCGCTCGTGCTATAGGCCAGCAAGATTGCGCGCTTGTAGGCCGAAAGAGAGAGAGAGAGAGGAAAGGTGAGAGAGTAGGTATGTTCGTTGGTGCGAGTGTGAGTGCGTGTCCGTGTGAGCCACGCGACTCTCGCGCGATGCGTTCCTTGAATGGCTGATTCACGTGGTGCGTGTCGGCTGGCTCGTTGGCGGGGAGAGTTATGGTGCGATATGGTTGTTTAAGGCGATGTGGGAGAGTGAGGCTGGTCAGTGATGCTGGCATCACGGGGGGATGGATGTGGATGGTTTTTTTTCGCAGTGGGATGTTGTATGAGGTGGGAAAGCGAGAGTGTGTATTTCGGCGCTGGCGTTCAATGAGGCTTTGATTATGATAGAACGGATTGTTATGAGTTATTATCGCGGGCACGAGGCAGGGTCTTTAATTAAGATCAATCGGTTAGTCGGAAAACGTGCCGAAATCGAGGCAAGACGTTCGTTGCGAGTGTGGCGCGAGAATCGAGCTATAGTGTAAAAGTTTTGTAGGTCATTCGGAAAGTCCGCTTCTGGATAAATAAAATTTAAAATCATCGTCGCGCAACTTCGGAAATCGTTTCAATGAATGAAGAGACACGTCAGCTCTACCTATACGCAGCCCGGCGCCTGTTCTCTTTCGTTGCCTGTCATGCTCATTTTCTGGAGCTTCGTAACGTGTTTTAAACGAATGTCTGAATTCTAGGATTTTTATAATTATTTAGCTGTTGTTTTGAGGGGATTCATTTGAAGTACTTAAAATTGATATTTTAGTGTTGTTTTTTTTTTAGGTGAATGTTTGAAATTACGTAATAAGTCAAATAAGTTATTTTTAATATTAGTGTACGTTGCCGAATATGAAACAGTACGAATTTTATTACGTAAGCAAAATTTAATTTTATATTTTAATTAATTTATAAGGCAATATATTTTACATTAAAAAGCCAGTTGTCTGCATCTGTATAAATTAAGCATTTTATTACATTTTATAAATACTTATTAATTAATCCATAAAAATCAAAGATCAGTTCCGGGTCGTTGCTCAGAAATGTGTAGAGAGATGATTTTTTATCGCAATTCACTCGAGTTCAAACTCGCACGCTTTATTATAATAATTACAAGATAATTATGAAGAAATAAGTTTTTTTTATATCGGCACAGTCATTGATCCCAATTTATCGTCGAAGAAGAGCAAAAAATGCGTTTATTTTCTACTTTGAGGATGCAAATAATTTGTAAGTGATACGAAGAGATAAAAAAATTTATTATGATGTATGATTAAACTCGTTTGAATGACTTAATCGAAGGCATTTAATTATTTATTATCAATTAATACTATTTTTATCTTTCATTACAATCCTAGATAATGAATTATAATAAAAATTTAATTAACTATAAATTATACACATAACATTAATATTTAACAGAGAAACGAAAATAATTTATCTCTTCAGTATGCAAAAGTCGAAACCGAAAACGTAAAAAAAAATAAAAATTACTATCTCTTTTATCATTTCAGCCGCTACTCCGAGAGACATAATCCGCCCAAAGAAATTCCAGTTCCCCTGCCCCTTAATTACGGTAATAATGGTAATTCGTTCAAAGTCCGCGAGTAAATTTCGATCTGTAATTTAGGCAAATGAAGTTCGTATTTCCCTCTCTGGAGAAGAGCAAGAGAAACTCGTACTTTGTAACAAAGCATAATAAAATTAATAACAACTCTCTGAATGTTACAGTAGTTACTTTACTCCGAAGTTTAAAATTAGTCCACTTATTAATTCGTTCCGAACGCTCTTAAAAGGTAATGAAAAATTTGTATTACTTCGACACTGATGCAAGGTCAAACACGCTACAAAATTATTTAAATATAAGAAGTTGTAATCATTCTTTCGAATGTTTAACCACTTAAAAGAACAAACGTTAACTCATCAAAATAACTAAACCCATCGTTTCCCACCAAAAAAACACTTTCCAAACTCGA
Organism: Eupelmus azureus; assembly: GCA_030522685.1. Classification (NCBI taxonomy): domain Eukaryota; kingdom Metazoa; phylum Arthropoda; class Insecta; order Hymenoptera; family Eupelmidae; genus Eupelmus; species Eupelmus azureus. Next base: position 46,014 of record JAPYZA010003016.1, on the reverse strand, counting down.
CAATCCGTTATCAAAAACACATCGCTCCGCTCATCCCCTGAACCTAACCTCTCAATTCATCAGTCTCACCAACCGATTAGATACATCCAACCCATGCCAGCATCTCCGTCCCTTTCCCTCTCAAAAAACGCGCCACCGCAGCGTCTTCTTCCTCCATCTCCGTTTTTCCCCGTAACAGTTAATCAGTCCCCTCGCTCCCGGCCTTCTTTCTCCTTGACAATGAAGGCTCGCGCTCCTAGTTGCAGCAATAATCGCGAGAGCGGATATTACCTCTCTCTCTCTCTCTCCTCTTTGCGCGCCGCTCCCGAATGACGAATTGAAAGAGAGAGAAAAAAGAGACCCGCCGGCTTGCTCGCCGTGGAAAAAAGAGGCGTGCTATCGTTTCTTCGAAAAATTTTCTTGCCAGTCTCGAACAATTGGCCAGCTCCGTTGTAATGAGTGCCGCGAGAGCTCGTGGAATAACCCGCTGAGAACGTACTTGCTTCTCGGTTGGTTGGATGAGAGGGTTTGGAGGAGTGAATGGACGGATGGTTGCGGATATGGGTTTTAAGAGTGGTTGGGTTTTCGAGAGGTCAGTGGATTGGTTGTACCTTATTTGGTGACTATGGGATTGGGTGGTCGGAAGTGGAAGTGTGGATGGGAACCGGTTTTTAATAGAGGTTTGATCGGTTTCGGTTTGAGGAATTTGGATTGATGATTGGATAAGCTGGGTTTGTCATTGATCGTTAATCGATGCATACAAATGCAACTTGTAAAACAATGGTATAGATCTGCAATTCGATCTGATTTCGCAGACGTTAAGGATGACTCCTCGTTAAAATATTTTTTCAAGACACTTGCAACAATTGACGGGCTTAATTAATCTTATTTACCCAGTTCCAACATTTTCCCTGAACTCTCCAATTAAACCATTAATATATTTATTGAATAAACACTTGCGTCCGCGCGTCAAAACTCTCTCTTATTACTTTAACCTTTGAAAAATATATGCATTCCTGTGATCACAGGCTACTTCGCGCCGATTAAAAATGACAAGCATGCAGCTTTTGTAATAAAAACTCGCTGAGCAAACAATGAGTCACCTGTGAGGTGTTCTCGTGTCCTTTCGTCGATAAAAAATTGACAACTACGTACAATAATAGCCTGGAGCAACTAATGCACAGTGAGTCAGTGTTTAAAGGTGAGCCTATGCGCTGAAACTACTGTTACACCGGCTAATAATTCGAACTACGTAACTGGATATCGCGCCAAATAGGAATATGAATGTTTTAACGATTATGATACATATGTACGTGCAATTCCGCGTGGCCATGCGTGCAACCGGTTTACCGATGAGTAGTTTAATCTTCGATCTCGAAGCTACGCGCAAATCATAAACAAACTTTGCAACAGTCTACAATTTCAAAATTACCGCACCAGCAAAAAATATCTACACCAGTCACTCATAAATCAAACCATCCACACGACGCAAGCGACAAATCCTCTAAAACAGCCCAACAATCACGAGCAAATGAAAAACACATTACAATCCATATCCTTTAAACCGAACGAGCGCAGACTCTCTTCATCTCTTAGGCACTGCAGCTCGTCTGAAAAATTTATGAAGACATCCATTACGCTTGCACCCCTCAGCTCTCTGTTCCAGCGAGTCCTTCAGCTCCCCCTTCAAACTGGAAATTCAAACTCTGCCCTAAACATTACCCAACTACAAACAACCTCATGCACAGAGAGACAGAAAGAGAAAAAGAAGAAAAAAACGAAAGCTCACGCACCTACACGCAGAGCAGCAGTAGTATAGCACCGGCCTCTAGTACAGCGTATCAGTCCCCTCGATCTTAATCCGATCTCGGCCGCAGAGATACAGAAGGAAAAGCTCAAAGGAAAAAAGCGCGCGGCGAACGATAAAACGTCCTCCCTAGGCAGCCAAGACGCGCCGACTAAAGGGCGAGATTATTACGCGTAAGTATACTTACACACACACAGGCAGGCGGCAGCCAGCGCGCGGCGGGCGGCGAAAATTCCTCGAGCTCCGATTGGCCGGCTCTCATTATCGTCTTATCTCGCCCACATACGCACCGGCGGTGCTGGCTACGGCGTTTTACGCGCCGCCGGGACTCGTGCCAAAGTCCGATCGATCCGGTCCTTCTCTTTCCCTTGCTCTCTCTCTCTTTGGTCCTCTTTCGTGCGCGGGAGGCTGACGTTGAAGTAGGTATGTTCGCAGACGTATGCTGCGGCTCTTGTGAATGTATGTATACGCACGCGTGTATATGGGATGAGATTTTTCAAGATTTTCTCAAGAGGGTGCAAAGAGCGGGGGGGTATCAAGATCGCGATTTTTCAAGGGTCGCGTAGAGGGTTGGGGTGCTGGAGTAGGGTGTGTATATGGGGCGTTTAGTGAAAACGCGCGGAAATGGAAGGCGATGAGGATGATGCGGAGTGAGCTTTTTGGCTGGGAAGGAAACAAGCAGATTAGGTGGAGAGCGATGCGCGGGCTTTTGGTGGAAATTTCGAATGCTGAGAAATGCAGGGATTGGGAGACTGACGGTTGGGAATCGTTGGGTTTTAGATGGATAAGGTGGGATTGTTGATGTGGTCAGGTTTCTTTATTGAAGAAAAGAATCGTTTTGAATTTATTTTTCGTTATTAGCTATGATATTTGAAATGGTAATAATTGCGTTTGTGACAGTTTTGAAGAAGACCTAATAAAACTTGACTTCTCATTTATCTCGTTGAGTACAACAAATCCGAGGACCACTTAGAAAATCGACAAAAGAAACCGGAAGAGAGTTTAAAAAAAGTCATAGGGGCTGATTTATGGGGGCAGCCTTAAGAATCAAACCGCGCAGCTTATCAATAACCCCGGCTCTCACGATCATTTTTCTCCATAAAACCCAGTCTATAGGTAATACCTTCACCCTATACCTACAATTAAAATTTCCACTCTCTCCAAAACACACACGTCCAAGCGAATTTTCAATAACTCCTTTCCATCCTCTCCAGCACCCTAACTACTCATACACCACCCAGTCCCAGCTCGCCAGTCACCCTCCTCTCTCCTGCAATTACCGCTTCTTCCTCCATCATTCCGCTAAGCGCACGCTCTCGTAAAGAGAGAAACCAAGGGCTGCGCAGCGAAAACTTAACGAAGTGAAAACTACTACGCCTATATACGTGTGTACACAGAACGAAAGGACTAAGCCCGCGCGCCAGCCAGTATATACAGCTCCTGGAACAATAACACAGAGCGGAAGAGGGAGTTGGAAAAAGCGCGTGGCGAGAGCGTGAAAAGTGCAAAGAAGAAGAAGAAGAGGAGAGCGCGGAGTCGTAGGCGAAAACTATAAAGCAGGCCGGCTCTCTGCGAGTCTATAAAAGAGCCGTGCCGAGAGAGAGGCTCGAAAGCGAGAGAAAGAAGGTATATACAGAGTGGAGCAGAGAGGCTCTGTTAAAAAGGGGGAGCTAAATAAAAGAGAGCGAATTCGAGGAAGCAGCCGAGAGAGAGAGAGAGAGAGAGAGCAAGAATCCTCGCAGCACTAATAAGGAACCTCTCCGCCAGTCCCTTGCCCGCAGCCGTAGAGCCATACTATATTATATACACACACAAACGTCAGTCGGCGCGCAGACGAAAGACTATACTACCACTCCCAGGGAAAACGTGTATACAGCGCCGGGGCATAGACGGGATCGTAATATTCGCTCTCTCCAGCCGGTGGCGATGTCCCGTCCCTGCGCGTCCGTATCTGCCTACGTCTGCGCGAGCCATTTTTCATTCCTTTATGCGCCGCTCGCAGTTATAGGACACGGATGAATGGACGCCGCTGGTATAGGAGCAGAGAAAAGCGCATCACACCCCCTCTGGGGAGTAAGCACGTGTTTACGATAATGCTATGGCACAGGAGGGGGGTATAGATCGTTCCTGTGATTGTTGTTTCGAGTGGCTGGTATATAGGTGATTGGCGCTCGAGCCGGGACCTGCGCTGGGGTTCGGCTTCTCGGAGAGATCGGTTTGATGTGCAGTCGTTTTCTTGATGGAGAAGAAGCTGCTGTGTGGATGCTAACGAGACTTTGCCAACAGCTCGTTTATCGCGTGGTTTTCCAGGGAGATTGATTAGCGTCGTTTGAGGGGGTCGTTGTTCGTTTTCTGATGGGTTGAGGGTGAATTTAATGCTGGTCCGTTCGTTTGGTTAAAAAGCGTGCACTTTTGTAAATGGGACGAAGAGAAGAATGATTTTTGAATTGATTTATAATGAGTCAGTTAAATTCTTATTCAAGCGCCGTGTGTCTGGACGTATATATATAAGCACACACTTTGTCGCCTTGCGCGAGCTGTCCATAATACATTATTATAGCGCATATATCGTCCAGATTTATCTGGACTTGTCATCGGAATCGTTATGACCAGACGTTCCAAGTACGTTGAATGTAGCTCTTGGACTCGTTGATATTCTAGCAAAATAAACAAAGCTTATATGTACGCACTGCAACATGAAAGTTGTTTTTTACAGTATTGCTATACGTATCTTATCGCTCCTCTTTTACACCATAAGTGGTCTGTTCGTTTAATCTATCGAGCACTAGTTCGATGCTTCTATTGTAGTATTACCCAGTGACTTACTTTTTAACGTTACTTTTTACCAGAAATTAAAAATTAACGCGTTAAGTACACAATTATATAATCAAACTGCAGAGCGCCAAAATTAAAAGTAAATAACCCAAGGTATTCCGCATACAAATCATCTGCTCTGATACAAACCCGTCTAAACTTATTTACAAACGCCATTAACATTTATGAAGCTCTGCGCGGGCTGCTTTATATACCTCGCTATGGCTTCTTCCACTACAAACACCGTACCTCGTTTTTTTTTCACTCGAACCTCGAAAAGACGCGCACTTATACCTATCCGCGCGGAAAAGTTCCAGGATTAAATAATTCGGACATCTGACGCGAGGCTATATTTTTACGACTCGTCAGCGCGCGGCATCGTGGAATTTCTGATAATAAAAAGTAAGAGACTAAAATGAGATGATAAATGACCGGGCGAATGTTATGTGAACTCTCCTGCTCATTTATGCCTCGCGAACTGTAACTTTTTCCTTATTAATTATCGTGACTGATTCGAGTCTGGCTGGCTTTTTAAAAAAAATTATATATAGGTATAAGCATACGTGACAACTGCAGTGTGGTCTGGTAACGAAAAAACTTTTGCAATGATATTTCAGCTTTTTGAGGAAACAATGCGCGCTTGTAACTGATGGTTAAGATAAATTTTCCTGTGTCTTTATTACCGAAAAGGTGAAATAAGGAAGTACAGCGAATGATTATATTTAAAAAGAAACTTGTATTTATAAATACACACGTCCATTTCCATCGCCTTTAAAATTTTTCCACAATCAACGATCCCCAACAATCCGGTTCCCAATCTCGAAATCCCAACCGATCACTATATATTCAAAACCAAACCAACATCAACCAAACCCAAAAACCACCCCTCCGTCAAAACCCACACCCCCACCCCTCGCACAAAACGAATACCCCCCCATATACATTCCCCGGCATAATTTCCTCGCGAATGTACACACGCGCAGCGAGCAGAAGCCGGCGTCACGCTAATTAAAAAGTAACATTCGCGTGCGCATACACGGCTACATGGGCGAGCGCGTATCGACAGTAGTCGGAAGCTCGAGCAGACGAGAGAGTAGCTATACAGACGGTGAACGATTGCGTTCACGGTCAATTATTATTGGGGCGTTTGCCTTGGCGCGGGAGAGAAAATGTCTGTATATACCACCGTGAACGAGCGAGAGAGAAGTATATAAAAGGGTCTGTTCGAGGCTTTTGTTATAACGAGCGGGGCGAGTAGGTTTGTTCAATGTGAAATATGCAGATGAAATTGAGGAGCAGGTTTACGATGGATGGAGAGAGAGAGAGAGGCTTTTTGCGAGGTGGCATTGATTTTTCCACGATGGATGTGTGTGGGGGGGTTTTTAGGGGGGGGGGGGGTGATAGGTGGTTCCCACGCCGTGGAGAAATGATAATATGGGGGATTTTTTGCGGGATGAGGAGGGTAATGAGCGGGGGCTTTGGGTGAGGTGAGGCAGGTTGGGTTGGGAGGGGGTTTGGTTAAATGATGGGATTGGTGGGTGGGCTGGGTTTGAATGTTTTTTGTTTGTTTTGGATTTTTATTTTTGAGTTGGAAGAGATTTGTTTCTTTTTCTGTGATTGTTACTTTTTATGAAAACCTGGAGGATTTGATAGCTGACGGCGAGTTCGTGCTTATAATAGTACGCATGATACTGGTATCGGTGATATGTTTACAATTTTTTTTTTAAGTTATCATTTTGTCAAAATACGGATAAATTTTAAATAAATATTATTTAATACAAAAGATTACTAAAATAAAAATTTTTTACGAATTAAAAATGTATATTTTCGTCAGAAATAAACATTCCTATCTCAATATACACATATTTTCTCAATTTTATAATCAAACCGGCTAATATTTTATAAAAACATCACTGAAGCTTTATATTATTCAGCTTTAGAAAACACACTTACCCGTGATTTTCTCGTGCCATCAACGATAGTGAACCCAATTACGTCAAAATCACTTTTTAATGTTACGTAAATTTTAAGTAGGCGTTAGAAATAATTGCATAAATTCCTGGCGCACCAACCTGTCAATTACTTCGGCTGCAAGTTATGCATGCTAATTAGAAAAAAAATTTTCTCATAACGCAATTAATATTATAAAGCTTAAAAAGAGAAATTGAAATTTAATAAAATGCCGGGAAACGAGTTTCTTTGCCTAAAATGGCTTTTAAAGCGAGCTGTTTAAACATTCATTGTATTGAAAGCTTTTAAAAGCTCATTAATATTTTACTTATTCGTTTGACATATAGAAAGAATATTGATACTAAGATAAAAACTACCAATATTGTTATACATGCGTAGCAATAATTATTAATGATACTTTACGAGTCAATTATATTTGTAATGATTAGAATTATAATATATTTTACTTACTGATCAAAACATAGTAGAAAAAGGGATAAAATTGCACTTTTTAGATTTTTAGGTTTTAATAATTGATCGCAATCCTCAAAGTAACATAATAAAAAATTTTTAATTCTACAGTTTTTTTATAGGTATATGTTGATAAATTTGAAAACGGGATGTTTAGATCCAAAACAAATATAAAAATTTAAGTAATTTAATGAAAAGTTCATTGAAATAAAAGGTTCATTTCAATTTATTCTAGTCTTATTTTTAAGTATGCAATATTCATGAGCTGAGCAAATATTATATAATTTTGCAATACTATTTACAAAGTAATTAATTTATACGTTACATTACCAAGTATTATCAAAATAATTTTCAAGTCAATATACAAATGACAAATGAAAAGTCAACAATCTGCTTTGCCAACAGATCAGAATCCAAGAAAATCTCTAACTTATCGACTAAACGTTATAGATGGCAGCACTTCCTTAATTACCTCGGCGTTGCAAAACAAAACAACAGACGAAAAATTCAGTGATAAACACGATATCTTCTTGTTATTACCGTTATTAAATAACTGTAACACAAACATAAAAGTATTTTGTCTAATGTCGACAAATTATTTTCTATTTCAACGCCAGCTTTAGAAGAGTACATAACCTATAGTTTATTCCTACAAAGCCTCATTAACGTTTGCGAGCCCATTTTTAAAGTGTTTACCGCTTCAAGTTCAAGACTTTCGCAAGAGGCCGGAGAGGAAATTCTAGTCTAGAGCGAAATATTACATAAATCGAGCAGGCGTGCATAGAATAGAAAAAAAACGAAGAGAGGGAGAGAGAATAAAAAAAAAAGAGGAGTCACGGGTACGTAACGCGTGCATGCGCGCCTACTACTGTTCTGCGTTAAAAGATATCTTTCCTTACGTAAGAGAATCGCTAATCTTGGTCTTTAACCCTGAATGCCGGTAGAAATCCGACGTTCTGCAGGTCACATCGAAGAGAGCATATGGAGCTGTGCAGCAATGCAATGCTGAGGCTGGCATCGAATGCAAAAAAAGTCATGAGCGTAGGATGAGAGAGGAAGCTTCAGCTGGGTTGTGTGACCTATAAAAAAGAAGGTAAACAGCTATGAGAAAGCAAAAAAATCATTGTAGCGAGTGGAAAAAGGAAGAGACAAGGTTATTTTGGTGCTGTCGAGTTAGTGCTCTGCATTCGAGTAATAATGAAGGAGGGAGGGGAAGGAAATAAGCAAGGTTTTTGCGATAATGAATGATTACCTTATTAGTACATTTTTAAAGATAGATTATTCGAAGGTGAATGGACAATAATATGTAATTAAAAAGTGCATAAAAGGTAGTCTAAGTAAATCTAAAAATATCATGAAGTAAATATATAATTTAAGGAATAGCATTATAAATTGAAAATGAAAATAAAATGACAGTAAAGAGCTCATAATTTTCCAAGTAGAATTCTGCAGGCATTTTAATAAATAACTATAATATAAAATTCTTTTATTTTTTATCTCAATAATGTAGATGAATTATACAGTACATGTGAGTTCAAGAATATTAAAATAAATTATTATAATTTAAAATTATAAAATCAGATATTATCACTATAAAAACAAAATAAAAATAAAAACAAATTTACATAATGTGACATTTTAAATGCTGAGTAATCTTAATTATAAAGATTGCAATCATAAATTATTCATAAAAATTATGAAACTATTTCAAAACAATTTCATGACTAAAGTACTGTGGTAACAATCATACAATATACAACGTTACCATACTAATTTAAGAACAAAGTTAAAATTAGTCAAATAAATGAAACTAAATCAAGAAACTGTCGCAAATTCAAATCTGTCATCAAACCAGTTCAGATAAAATTGCCAAAATTTATAAATAAACCCATAACTCGTCCAAATTCCAATAAATCACCAGAGCATATCAAGAACAAAATGTAATTTCTTTTACAGATCCAAGCAACATGCATCCGAAAAACGAGGAGGAGGAAAAAGTTTTGGATGCAGAGCAGTGGCGCGTCGAGGCTCAAGCGGTAATCGGCGACGTGCGCGATCACGTGCGTGATCTGAGGATCAGCGACGAAGCGGCGCTGCGCAGTACCAACCGGGCCATCCATCTCAACTTGACGACCCTCGAGGGCCTGGACTTCTGCGTGAGGCTGTCGCCCCAGGGTTTCAGCATCGTCGGCAATCGGCATGACTGCGCCGACAATGCCAATCCCGATGGCGAGTTTTTCGAAACGATTTATGCTCTGTTGGACTCGATCAGTCCCAGGTACAGGGACTCGTTCGGGAACAGTTTGCTGGACAGGCTGCAGCAGCTGAGCGAAAATCAGAACTCGGAGGCGAACAGCTGTTGAAAGACTTGCAGTTGGAGATCATGGTCTTACTTTTACGTTTTTTTTCTACGTTTTTTACATAACGAATCTATTGTAAATAATTGAACTGTTGGTTGTCTGATTGATCAAGAGCTTCTACTATTGCACGCAGTTGTAACAGATCATTCTGAGTGAGACTATTTATAGGATTGATAATCAATATGTCTAGACGTATTTTTTTAATGGTATTGAATAGATATCTTCACAAAATTGTATTAATTATATAATAGCTAGTTTAAGTTACATGAGAATTTACAAATGCATTTTTAATGTATATATTTTTAAATACATTGTAATAAAATAATGGCTGACAATTCACTTAATTTAACTTCCACAAACATAATTTAATAATTTTAAAAAATACAAAGTTTTAAGTAAAATAAAGACAGTGGAAATAGAATTAAAATTTACAATTAAATGATTTGATAAAGAACAATTTTTTAATTCAATTAATTTCTATTTATTAAATCTTAAAGAAATAAACAAAATATTAGTTTTAGATCACCCTATATTTAAAAACATGACATTTATGGTATAACCTGAATGATAAAAAAACTAAATAGTATTTTAGATTTTAAGTATAACAAAAAGAGCGATACAATCATTTAATTTTCATGAAAAACATTTTAGAATATTTTCTAAAATCCCATTAAAAAAATAGAGCCATTGAAATTATTGTTTTCAGTGTAACCTTGAATTAAAAATATGGGAGATTATTTTTAAAAAGTAAACATAACAAATTTTAAATTTGTTTCATTTATTTTGTTTAATTCTTTTCATTTTATTTTATAATCCTTTTTAATTATGAATAGTATTGATAAAAATGTAAAAACTTAGCTTTTATAAATAGCGAAAGATTGATCCTTTGGTAAAAAATAAGTAAAAAAAAATAATTATGATACCTTTCAGTTTATTTTAAATAACTTTTATTTTATAACGATTAAGTTTTAAAAAGTCGAGCATTTCTAATCGTTCTGATTGTCGGCACGTAAAAATCTTATCATAATTCTAATCTTCAGTGTACATATTCAAAACATGTTAATCATGAAACTTCAAACCCCAATAATTCTTGCAAAAAAGATACAGTAAGTTATTCTCATTCTCGAATTCCGAAAACCTTGCGAAATAATCGAGGGAAAGCATAACGCACTTTAAAGGATAGTCTAATTTTAGCACTATATCTCCTTGTTACTCCCTTAGCATCGATCATCCTAATGTATACAAATCATGTTTATTCTCTATGTCCCTTTACGCAAGAGTCCGATAATAATCAGCATCTTGCCGATCACCAAATTGTGCACTTTCATCAGGACCTCGTACTTTCGGAGCTCTATACTCACGTTCAATCGAATCTCGCCGTTCTCCTTCAATTGAACGCGTATTAATACATCTCTTGGGTTAATTTCCAGTAAAGTCCGTAAAATTCTTATGGGTATTCGAGATCAATCTGGCTCACCCAGAAGAGAGAATCGTCCTCGGATCTAGCGTGAAGAGCCTCCGGACGAGCGAGATCGACGAGACCAGCCAGCAACCGCTCGAGAACGTCGAGAACAGCGCAAGTATGCTGGCTCGCTGGCGAGTCCAGAATCACATTTCAAATTAGATTGCTTTGAAAGCTATACCGCAGTGATAAATACTGTAGAAAAAGCTATAATGTCGGCTCAGGGGATATTGAGCTTGTTGAAAATTACGTCTGTGGAAAATTAACGGACCATTTTTGATTGGCGATGCTGACGTGGTTGAGAGAAGGGATGACAGTAGAGCTAAAGTTGATAGGATTTTAACCAGTGCTGATGCTGCAGTGAAATATTCGTTTTGTTTTTTTAGTTTTCGGTATAGGTTGACATTAAAATTTATTATTGGTTTATTGTTAAAATTAGATTATAGAACGATTGGATAAATATACTTTTTTATTATTAATTCTGACGATGCTTTTCTTTCAGTAATCTGACTATTCACGATTTAATCGATCTCAAATAAAACTACCTTCGTAATTTAAAAATTAATATTGAAATCTTTGAAATTATTAAAAAAAAGTTATTAATTACTCTATTTTCTCTTTTAATTATATATATTTTTTAAGTATTATAAATAAATATTGAAAAATATTAAATCTTAGTATTTCCAAATCTAATCATAATTCCAATTCAGCATCAACTCCGCAGAATTTTAATTTTTCTAGCGCCAGCTTTTTACACTCCTCAAACACAAACCAATAACTAAAAACCCGTATCCTTATTGCAGTTTCATGAATCACCTCCAACAACTCTCCAAGACTAAAAACATCATCTCGTCAAATCTCCGATCACCGCAGCGATCGACATCAACATCAAACGAAGCCACTCATCCTCATCGCCATTCACCTCGCATTCCAGATCCAAAAGTTCACGCATTGCTACAAAGCCCGGCCGCATCGGGCGCTCATCCGCCTTTATCTCTCAATACCAGCTCCTCGCAATCAATTAATCATTCAAGCGCGGCTCTCTGACCTTATCAGCCCGCTCACGCATTTCTCATCGGAGCCAGCCGAAGGCCGCACGACTATAAAAATCTCCGAGGATATTGTTCGATATTCTTATTAGATATATATCACGTAGCTGCACCGCTTGTCTCGAGGAATGCAGCGCACACGGCTCTCTGTGAACTTGCCTCTCGCGTGCGCGCTCTATGTTAATGAGCCGCTCTCGCTCGCTCGCGCGCGCACTTGAGAAATCGATATTGCAGGCTCAACGCGACACGCGGCCCGCATTTATTATTTCATTTATGCATGTATGCGCGAGAGCAAAGCGGGAAGAGCTACGCGTGAGGAAATCAGTGTACTTCCTGCTTGCGCTTTTTCGTTTTCTAAGTTTGTAAGAAAGAGATGGCTGCGTGGGTAATTGCGCTTTGCGCGCGTTTGTTGAAGTAAAGAGCTGTTTGATGGGAGGCGAGCGGTCTCGATATTAAGCATACGCGCGGTGAATGGTTAATTTCGGAGCAATTAAGTGAGAATAACAGATCGATCTAATTTTTTTGGCATGGAATTTGCGCGCTTGATGTATTGCGTTTAAGATAACGCTAGTCTATCCGCGAATCCGTGCTCTTACAACTGCGAAAAATCAATTTTACAACTGCCTGCGCGCAGCCTTTAAACAATACCTCTCAGCGATACCTAACACTCTCGCAGATCCAATCAGCAGCCTGTCGGCCGATAATAGCCGATATAATTGAGAAACGTCGTCTGCGCTCGCGTCTCCCCGCCGGCTTTTTGGCCGCAAAAAGAGGAAACTCAACTCTCTGACTTTGGCACCACTTTTTCCTCCTCGCTCCGCGCGCACCTATCTCTCTAATGTATACGTAATCCTCGCGCCAGAGATAGCTCTCTGCGCCCGCACCCGCTTGGCTCGTCAGGAATTTCGAAAAGATCTAGAATGTTTCTCTCGCTCTAGAAAAAAAAATAGAGATCGCGCGACGGGAGCGATCGCATATGAAAAAGCGATATGGCTCATCGATACGAGCGAGCGTCCGTTTACGTAACCGCGACTGGTAGTGTAATGATACGGCGAAATATGCGCCGACACGTGAATCCGTACACGCCGGGTACTCGATGTGTATATAGTACAGGTGCGCTCGGGGAATGCAGAGTCACGTGCGCTGGCGCGCTGAATTTGATGAGAGGAAAAAATTTGATGCGGCAGGTAGGCAATTTCAGCGTTTGATGATAACGCGGAAAAAGTAATTTGTCTAAGCGGGATGGTTGCAAGAAGTGTGTGTATAATGCGGCAGGGGCAGTGTTGAAACCGGCGGTATGCAAATAAGAATGCCAGCAATTTGGCTAATGAGCGTTTACTCAGATCGACGTGTAAACTTGGACGATCAATCTAGAGCGTTTTATTAATCGCCTGCTCGCTTACACACGCCTCGCATAATAATGTATGACAATAAATTTAAAAGCGGCCCATTAAGAAGCTCTAGACTGGACAAACAAAACCAGAAAATAAATCCCCGGCGCAGGTAAAAGCACACAAACAAGATTTAAAAATCTTAGCACGTGTGTGCGCGCGCGCTTTAAGCCGACTTTATACGAGCACCTGACAGGTCCATTCAATCTCGGGGCTTTAAAAATCCACGCGGCGCCAGTCTCGAAAGGTGTATAAGTGTATAAGCGAGCCAACGATATATACACGCACGTGCGCGCGATGATGAGGCGGAGGGGTCTGATGATTCGCGTCGTTTCTTTCGTGGCGCGCGCGGAGCCGACAATTTTCCACTGCCAAGATTATGAGAGAGAGAGATGGGAGAGTCGTAATCGTCTCAAGATTTTTTTGTAATTAAGAGGGGATGGATTTTTTAATTTTAAATGTGTTTGGGAGAGTTCTTTTATAGTATTAAAGAAGATCTAGTATAAATCAAAAATTTGTCAGTACTGTATTAAAGTTGAAAAGCTGAGCGATAACAAAGATCCTCTTTAAGTACATAAATTTCATTTCATACATACGAGCAGCTTACTATACAACGGTTTTGCTTGCATAACTTGCCGAATGGTTATCAGGGCTAATTTCTGTAAATGAGAGGCGAATTACGACCAATCGAATGCACAAGTAGCTTCTCGAGGTCGTTAACGTCACTTAATGATGATTTCATTTTGAAGAAAGTCGCTTATATTTGCCGATTTTAAAACGATGCCAAGAATAATAGACAAAGGCAGGGCGCGCTTAAATAATGACTTTAGAGCTATGAACAATTTATTCGAACCTGAATTTTAAAATATTCCGATCCACTTTCTCTGCGACTGAAGAAATTGTTTTATTTCAATTTCAAATATTTACTTTCGATTTATATATTTCATTCGTATTGTACAATCGTTAAATTTCTTAGATTAAATATAAAACGTGCTTTACGATATTTTTGTAAAAATAGTAACTTATCTCTATTATATTCTAACAAAAACTTTTTTCTAAGCCGCGTGAATTTTCAAAGTCACGTCTCAGACCTCATTTTTTTTCATTTTATTTGAGTCGTCTAAAATAAAAGATCGCGCCACTTAACAAAATGTATATAACATTCCGCGCCTATCTACACGTAAAAGCACGCATATTAATACTTAAATACGATTTTCATGGCGTACGAGAACTCAATGAACGACAGTGACGCATGTAACTTTTCTGATAAAAATATGACTCGGCCAAAACTACCCGAGCCTCATAGCGAAAAAAAGAAGTTGAAAAAAATTCTTTTCAACTCGGCCAAGTATACAGCCTACACTTACAACCATAAAATTGTCCAGCGAGCGCGTAAAAGCATTTATCAACGCATAGAATAGAAGATAAAGCGTGAGAATCGCGAGCGTGGCAAAAAATATTTTGCATAGTTATAGCACGAATATTTTTAGTGAAATTGACGCTCGCCGCCGTACGGTTTCTTTGAATATTTACATAAAAATGGAGCGTTGGAATATGTTATTTTAACATTGGCGAGTTTGAGTAATTTGAAAAAAGGCTGTTGTAAATCGATAAGACTTTGAAGTTCGCTCGTTTAATTCTCTTAATGGTTTTAGCCGAGGTTTTAGCGGTGATTGGTAAAAAATCTACAGGCTCGAAGTCGTTAAGCGTTGAAAACATTTTAAGGTTTCAATGGATAGCTTGCGTATTTATGCGCTTTTCACGAAAAAAAGCAGCAATTTTTTCAAGAAGATAAATCGCTTTTCGATAATTACAATTTAATTTCGTTTTTTTCTATTTATAACACTCTGATGACAGCCGCGGCGGACGATAGCCGCGTACGTATAATCACATAATCTGATTACATTGCATTACAATTAAAACGATCGATAAAACACTCGATAAGTGCTCCAACAATCATTTTACCGCGTTCCACAAAAACATCATTTTTCACAATAAAACAAGCGGCGATACGCCCGTAAAATTTTTATCGTCAAAATTAAAATAACAAACCCTCCCACTCGAGAAATTCCAGAACCGCCTATAAAAACAGCCGCTAATTTCAGCGCCGCAGCCCGACGAAAATCAGGAATCACCGGCGCCGCAAAAAAAGCGAAAAATCCTGCAAGCACTCTCGGCGCTAAAAATAAATAAAAGAAGAGCTCTCGATCCGCGCATATACATTTTTTATCCGAAAAAGCCGCAGCGCGCCGCTTGGCCGCATAGCGCGCGTAAGAAACGTAAACTACCCGCGGGCTATAACCTCAAATCCGCGGCTGTCCGCAAGTGCGAGCGAGAGATATAACCTCAACGTAAAATACTCCGCTCTCCCGCATTACAAGCTCAGCGCGCGAGCGAGACGCACTTATACCCATCGTCACTTATATAGAAGAAGACAGCCAGATATACATCAGCGCTCTCTCGTGCTTTTTCCTCCCGCGGGCCAGCGCACTATGCCAGTTCACTGCTCGTCGGCTGTGTGTATGCGCGCGCGCGGCTGCTGGCTCGTCTCTCCGCGTAGACGTAGTACACACGCAACGCTGCCAGACGCAGCAGTGTTTTAAAAGAAAAGAAGCGAGCGAGACACGGGCTCTTTAAACGCGCGAGTGCGTGTCGTTGTCATTCGGCGCGGGAGTGTGTGTAAAGAAGATATACAGCAGTGCGCGGTGGATACATACATAGCGTGCGGAAAGTGCGAGTATATGATAGGGAGAGAGAGAGAGAGAGAGAGAGGAAAGGTGTATATAGACTCCCCGTCTCTCTCCCTCGCGAGCGCGCGGTCAGCAATTTCCAAGGAATTACACACGCGGACACACCCGACGACGGCTGCATAGTCGGAGAGAAAGAGAGCTTCTGTGTATAGCTATTTACAAAGCGTGTACGTATACAGTGCGCGCTGCTGCTCAGGTCGTGTGCTTTATTATCCTTGGATACAGTGAATAGCGCGCGCCGAGTTGTATATGTGCATGTAAAGCCGTGTGTGCAGGTCCCCTAGAGACTGCGTCAGCGAGTGCGCGCCTAGCTCGGACACGGCGAATTATATAGTTTTCTAGATATCTAGAGCAGACAGCGGATCCGCGCCCTGGCTGCAAGAGTTATGCGTCCTGGCGCGCCGCTCGTCGCAGGGGAGCATCGAGCTGCTGTCGGTGAGTAAGTAGGAGCGGTATGCGGGCCCGCTCGCTGACTTTTTTTTCTCTCGCTCTCTTTTCTCTATACTCGCGCCCCTTCGCTCTCTCGGAGTGAGAGGAGAGACACACGGTGGTTATACGGCTCTCTTTCTTTTCTGCAGGAGAGAGAGAGGGAGAGGAGGCGTCTGTATTTTTAGTTCAGGAGAGGTCGTTTGTTGTCAAGCTCTCTTTCACTGGGTTGCTGTATGCTTTCTTTCTCTCTGGGCATTGTGTGCGGGGGAGAGGTCCTGCTCTTGGGAGGAGGATTGATTTTTCGAGGGACTTGATGGAAGTCAGCTGATTGGTAGCATAGGGGGTACGAAGGTTATTTTTGGAGGAGCTGTTATGTGTGCGAGCTGGGGCTTCTGGTGTAAACACACTTGGTTTGGGTCAATGCTTTCTTTGAGGTTTGCTTTTTCAAGGGCTCTGCTGTCGACGAACAGCTGATTGCAGTTTGGCTTTTGCTCTTCGAGCTGTGTAGGTAGGTGATTTTGTTTTGCGTTAGCTGGTTTGTGGTTTTTTCGACTTCTCTGGGTGATAAAAAGTGGGTGTGAGCAGAGCAGGAGCTGCTGGTCGTTGATAGTAATTTATTTATGACACTGATTGATGGTTTTTTTATGAATAAAAAAATCAGGTTGAGTTAATCATTTTATTTTTTTTTGTTTTTTTGCTGAAAAAGATTTGTAAATTTTTTTTTTCCATTTAAAACTTGTATAAAGTATTTTTTTAACTATTTAAAAAATAAAAGATAGTATATAAATTGTTAGAAATAAAAATATATTGAAGCTTTTTAATCATTTCACGTAGAATATATTAAAGAATTTTATTAAAATTATTGCCAAAGTTTTCTATGTAATCTCTGGCTTTTTTTATACAATTATATAAAATTAAATTACATCTCTTAATAGCATGAGTCACGTTGTGTATAGGGTAAAAGCACATACTTCGAACTCTGCTTTATCATTCTTTTTTTTCAAAGTATAGTTTCTAGACACTCCTCTTATCAACTGCTTTCATTGACATATGCGTCAAAGCTATTAAGCATGAGTCACTTGTGACAATCTTAGCCCACATTTTCTCTGACTGTAGCTGACAAGGATTCAACTGTGTCCATCATTTAGCATAACTAGTATAGTGGCTTATTATCATTATTATAGAGTAGCTGGTAATAAATAAATGATCAATATTCTTTCTGAATATCTCAATCACGGGTGAAAATAAATATTATATTGTTTCAAATTCTTTTCATCCTATCACTGTTGAAGAACCAATTGATTGCGATAGCTGTTTTATATATACAGTTTAGCCATTGATAGATAAGATATATAAAAACAAACCTGATAAAGTACTCTGATAAAGAATGATTTAAGTTTAATAAAGGAAATCCATATGGACACTTATGTGTAATGTTAGCGATAAACTTTGTATTGATAAATAAAAAAAGGAAGAAAAAAATTATTCATATGAGATCATGGTAATAAATAAATAAAAGCAATAAAAGAATGAAAACAAAAGAATCTAATGTTGATAATAGTGGTAACTAAAGTTAGACAAAACATTGTTTCGATGAATGAATTTTAAAAAATGTAAAACTTATTGTATAGATTGTGTGAAAATAATCTGAAACTTGTTATTAAATATTCATGATGATTCACATTGAAACGTATACTTTTATTGCTTTCATTTATTTCATTTATTTCTATAAACTTTAATTTTACTTTTATTGATAATATAGTAATAATAAAATTTATACCGATTGAAAGAAAATTTTTTAATGAAGACATTTACTCTTGGCTTTATTTTATAGATTCTCCGAACCACACAACAAATGCTAAGAAAAGATAAAACTACTTTCCAACGAGGAAGGTATGGCTAGCTTGACAGTTGCAACGTCAAGCAAGAATAGCTCTCGAAGTGCATCCCCCAACAGAGCTAACCAGTCCAGCTCGCACGGTCAGCAGCAACAGGTCACAGCCAGCTCTGATCATACACATAAGTCGCGGAATGCTTGCGCAGCGTAAGTTTTTCTTTATATCGCGATTATTTTTATTATCTTAAATGCCACATCAGACATTGAATGTTAAAGAATTCTCGTTGTTAAACGTCTTTAAGCAAAAAAAAAACTTGATGAACCAGTTCTTCCTTATGTGTTTTAAAGTACTTGGAGGATTGAGCTACATTTTCAAATAAAAGAAGCATTGTAAAGAATATAGAGTTACTAGAGAATAAAGATGCAGTGATGGATTAATCAATTTATCTTATTAATAATAAAATACATTAACATAAAAAAAATCTTTATAAGTATATTAAAACTTCTTGGTATAATGTAAATTACTATATAAAGTACCCATTATCTTCTAAAATTATTAAATTCATACAATTTACTTTTTGCAAAATTATTAATAAAAGTGAAATACTCTCATAAAAATTTGAATGTTATATTAAATCTCAAAATGTATATAAATAATAATAAAATATTTAAAAACTTAGATTTCAATTAAATTTTGTTTCATTTCAGTTAATTTTTTTATTAGATACATAGAAATTTTATTTTAAAATAATAATATATTCAAACTAATACAGAGCTTATTAAAAATAAATTAGATTTTAATTGGAATCATTTAATTTTTCGAATCATTTAAGTGAATCAAATTATGCTTGCTTGTATTAATTAAAATTTTAATTAGAAATATACTTTCATTCACCACAATTTATTCATTAAAAATTGCATTAAAGAATTGTTTGCATTTGAAGAACTGCCAATAAATTAAATGTTTTACCAATTAAATTCTTTTTAAATCTTAAATCAATGAATCTATATTGATCAATTGTGATCAATTGTAAAATATATGTATATGTATAGTATGTACTCTTTATGATTGATCGATATATTAATTTTTCTATTAGAAATAATTAAAGAGTAATAGACTTTAGAACTGACAGCATTTTATTTGAATGTTACGTGATAGGAAAAAAACTGATACACTCTCCTCACTAATGGAAAGTTTTGTTAATTTTTTCTGCAAATTACAACAATGGGCACACAAATCGTGTGATTTTTACGGGTATTTTGTTGTAATATAATTTTATAAAGTATAATTTTTACATTACAAAATTAAGAGACCAAAAATTATTTAAATAAACTTCCAAGCTATAATTAAACGAATTAAAAATACCAAAAATCAAATTTTTAAGTGTGCTAATGGCATGCTAAAATTTCCAAAATTAATTTGTAAAAAGGTAAGATCCAATTGTTACCAATATTTTATACAACGTATCGAAAAATAATTTGTGTTATAAAATTTCGAACGCGCCAATGAGATCGTTTATCACTTTAAGGTCAATTAAACAAATACTTAACAGTGCAGTCTTAATGTAGGAAACCAATTTCCGAACCTTCAACACGATAATTCATCACTAAGTAGTACAATTTTCTCTGACATTTTAACATCAATTATGTAACCTTCATATTTCGCCCAGATAATCACATATTTTTACTTTCAATCAATAAGATTGTTAAAGCTCGTAATAATAAATGCAATAAAAGATTGATAAATATAATTTTCAAATTTTGAAATTTAACAACATTTATTCAATACTCAATGAAATATTAATTAAAAGCAGTCAAATATGCTCGAAAATTAAAGGTAAATGTTTTTGTGTATAATTAAAACATTCAATTAACTTTCAGGTATATGTTCACTTCAATAAAATAATCTACCCCACTGAAATAACTTGAAACAAATTAATTAAAAGATTACAGAATAATGTGTGAAGTTGATATCACCAAAATTTTTTTTATTTATGTATTAAGGAAAACGTACAAAGTAAATTTTTCAATTCATTTTGCAAAGACATTCACAAAATAAGCATCCATTCATCTTTTTTTGTGATTTTTTTCAGAAATTTTTTCCATATTCACGCAAAGAAATTCAAAGATCCAGCCGTTCAAACATATATCACGACACACGCATAGAAAACGTGACAAGTACAAGTCCGAAGTAAAAATGTGCATGCGTGCCGCGCGGTCTCCTCACCGATCCATCAACACCCAGTCATAGGTATTCTATTCTACACTACAAATGTTTTTGTGCATATTTTTTAAGGTAGTGTAGATGGCTTATTTTAATACTGTAGTACAGACAAAAAGTTAATTAGATTTTAGATAGACATATATAATTGAAAATCATTTAAAAAAGGGAAAAATTTAATTTACTTCTGCTTGTAGAAAATTAGAAAGTGAATTCCGATCAATACGCATTACAAAAATCCGGAATGAGCTAAATAAATTAACATATAATTATATGGATCAAAAAATAATATTAATATTTATTAAATACTTGCTAATACATTTTTATGCTACGTTGACATATGAAACTAAGTTAAGTTAAACTTGAGTTGATTAAATAGAAATACAAACAGAAGTACAATTCAGTATATTGAAAAGTTAAAATCGTCCCGTAGAATAACCCGCACTAAACACTAATTACTTATTACATTTTCAAACTCCGTCAAAATCTAAAACAATTCCCCCCGAGTTAATCAAATTAAAACCATCCATCTCAAAATTACATTCATCTTATAAACACACCCACTTCTAGACTTCTATTCTCGACAAACAACAAACGCCAGAAAAAATCTATTAAAAAAAAAAAAAAATAAACTAGTCCGAACGCCCGCACCGAGCTCAAACACGTGCACCGGCGTGCGCGGGTGCATGCAGCCTCTTAGAAAAGCGAGGCGCTCAGCGCTTACCCACATTATCGCGCCCGTGTGAATGCGCGCTGACAATTGGCATTAGACTCCCGTGTCACCTTTGCCTCTCGCACCTATAGAGCCAGCTCTTTGCTTTTCATCCACAGCCAGCAGCAGCAGGCGGCGACAGGAGACAGCAGCAGCGGCGGTAGCGTCATGAAGAGCGGCAGCAGGCAAAGATCGCCCGGTGCCATGGCCAGGGCGACGGCGGCGGCAGCGGAGGCCGCAGCCTCGGCCGACGACTCCACGACGACGGCCAACGTGTCCTTCTCCGCGGAAACCGACGAGTTCGCGAGCAACGTTCATCCGCCCACCGACGACGAGGCTGTAAGTGATTCTTTTTGTATGGGGATCGATTGGAGTTGGGAGTTTTTGGAGTTGGTTCTGAAGGCTGGTTTTTTGCGATGGAGAGAGGCGCTCGGCGTTGTTTTAAGTAAATGGAGTTGTTTATTTTTTAAGTATTTGGAATGAAGATTTAAAGCTCTTATAATTTATTATAATATTTTAGCATGAATTCATTGTTATTTTAGACCATGAGTATTTTGAACTAACCATCAGATTTGTCATTTTTACACTAATTTTTGATATATTAGTATGTAAATATTTAATAAAAACGGAGTAAGATGACGGTGCTACTTTTGCTCGGCATCACGCATTAGTTCGTCATAGTCACCGTGCAAAATCGAAAAAGGAATTTGGATGAAATATCAGACCATATCATCGTATCGCGCACCGATGATAAGTGCATCATCAAAATACCAAAGCTGAAATAAGATATGATATTTCTATATTCGTCATAAAATATACTAAATACGAGTGTATTATACCTTTTTATCCAATTTTATTTATTTAATAACTAATGAATTAACTATAGTAGCACCTTATTATGAAGACAATGTTTTTATGTTTCTTATATACTTCTTCAGTTCAAGTTAATTTGAGATTAAACTCAACTAATAAAAACTAATATATCTTTGGCTTATCAAGATAACTGCATAAGTACATTTTTTTCGAAATTTTATTTACACCTTTTTGGGGTGCAAGGGCCCCTCATATATAATTCACGATGTTTGCTATACGTTTGAATATAAAAGCGTTATATTCAGAAATCACGAAAAATGGATTTATTTTTATTTTATATAAATTTTTAATTTACT
The DNA here is from genome assembly GCA_030522685.1 of Eupelmus azureus. Classification (NCBI taxonomy): domain Eukaryota; kingdom Metazoa; phylum Arthropoda; class Insecta; order Hymenoptera; family Eupelmidae; genus Eupelmus; species Eupelmus azureus. The sequence goes on along the minus strand of JAPYZA010003016.1, from coordinate 23,613 downwards.
TTTTTTGAATACAGTTTTATTATTATTTATATGAAAATGAACAATGAACACTGGATATAAGATTCATAATAAGAAGAGAATAAGACGACTTCGATCCAGTTCCCGATATTTTGTAATTTATAGATTTTATTAGTTTAGAGAAAGAGAAAAGTGTTCTCTAAAAGTTATGACCATGATTATATTTACTATTATTGGCGTAATAAATTTACTAAATTTTGATCTCAAGCAGTTATCTTGAAAAGTCATAGAAGTAATTCATAGAAGTAAAGTCCATTCCCAGGTCATTCGCATTACCATGTTATTTGAAATATAAAAACAATGAAATATTCGTTTCTTTTGTTTATAAAAATATTATGTTTGATATAAAGAACCACATATAAAATAAATATTTGATTTAAAAATAAAATATTGGATTATTTATGCATAAGAACAATATTAAATATATGCACACGTTCAATATGATAGATTCATATACGACTGAAAACAGTTTTTTTCCGACTAACATTAATTAAATTTTTAAATACCGACATAAAAATTTTGTTAGTAGTATTTCAGTTCGATTTTTAGTTCGAGACAGAACAGTTATATTTACGTGAAAGAATCAAATATAATATTTCTTGTTTTTTAATTATTTAATACATTATTTAAATTATTGTGTCACTTTCTGGTGCTCCATTTTTTTCTTTAACAATTTACTATTAATATTACTATTATTTATTTATATAGTTATTTAATTATATAGTAATATTAAATCTTTGTTTATATATTTTAATATAATAATTATAAGTGTTGATTAAAAATTTGAAAAATGTGAAGGTTTTTGTTTATTTCAATATGGAATTGCAATATGTACGATATGTGAATCATCTAGACGTTACCAAAAACATATGCTTTTGTTTTACTTAACATATATATTTACAACTTTGTTTAAAATTATATGTACTTATTGTTAGATAAGTTTAATTCAAAATTAATTTCATTTGAAAAGTGAAATAAAAGATATTGAATAAACGTTGATTTAATAATACGTCTATAATAGAACTGCTATATGCAGTTCATTAAAAATTAAAAGCTAAAATTGGATAAAAATATAATATATTCGTATTTAGTATATTTTATTATCTATGAGGATGCATTATTTCTTATTTCAGTTGCGGATATTGAAGTTTACCAAGATCAGTGTATAAGTGAAGATCAAATGCTCTCATTTTTTGTATTTGATATGGTACGATCTGATGTTGCATCCAAATGTGTTCTCTGATTTTACATCATGGCTATACTGAAACAGTATTGGGCAAAGAGTAAAACTAGCACGTTGACTTACTATTTTTAATTCAAATATTTTCATACTAAAATATCAAAAATTTGTGTAAAAATTAATTCAATTTGTTGATTTTCCCGCGCAAAATATTTAATATTTACCATTGCCGAAATATCGTAAATTCATTGGGCGATATATGGGCATCGATCGCCGAACTATTTCCTTATAAACCCAATATAATTTAATATTTCACCAATATTGCCAATATATCGCCACGGGGCGAATCCGATATATCGCCCATACATTCGCCCATATATCGCACAAATATATCATAATTTGAAAATATAAAATTTGTATACAAATATATGGGCGCATGTATGGGCGATGGTAATAAAGAGCTCCAAAGAGCTCCAAAGCGATATCGTTAACCGTTTAAAGCTCACGAAATTTTGTCACTTTTGTCACACAAAATAATGTCACTTCTCATTTATTAAAATAACGACACTCAATATTGTGCAAATAATATGTTGAAATAAATGCATATTAATTAAACGGACAGGAAGAATAACAAATTTGAAGAGTTGATCAACTACATTTAATGTTGATTACCGTAACCGGCAAAACTTGATAATCGGTGTAATGATATAATATCTCTATTCCCGGAAACATTGCATAATACAACACTTTTACGCGATTTCACGTACAATAAAAGTATTCCCTATCGTTACTATCATGAAAAAAGTAGTAAGTGATACTGTTTTTAGTTGTTATAAATGACTATCAGACTATCTTTCTTGTTTCGATGCATACTTAGAAGATACATGAAAAATGTTTTACGATTCTTCGAAGCCACAGACATATTAAATCAATAAAATGTTTATTATCGTTTTTTTATTTATTATCATGACTACGTTTAACAACAATTAGTGAGAATATATCAGCTTTATAATCATAGAATACTTAAGCCACTTAAATTAAGAATTCCAAGTTCATAATTACTTGTGACGACTATAATATATGTAGTTGATAAAAAAATTAAGATTTAAAAGTTTTCTGTTTTTAATTCAATATGAAATCGAGGAGATTTCTATTAATTAGAAAAAAAAACGGAAAATACAACGGAACAAATCTAGAAAATGACAGAGCAATGCCAAGAACTTAATTAAATCACAAACTTTAATCTTTTAAAGTGACATACTTTAGAGTTTGATTACTTAAAAGTACTAATAACTAATCATCTCACCCCATAACTCAGCAAAAACAACATTCTAAATCACTGTGTATAAGAAAAAACCTACTTCTAGCAGGACGCGTCGTTCCACGCGGCCCAGCAATCGTTCATGTCGAACGGCTCGTCGGAGCTACTCGGCGCCGACGACGTAGACGCAAGCAGCGGCAGGGTGCGCCAGGCGATCGAGCACATCCAGAACAAAATCGCCAAGACGCGCGAGCTCATCAGGACCGAGCAGACCACCAGAGATGGTAAGAATAATAAAAGTCAATAATTTTGTCATACTGTACGGTAATCAGACTTTCCAGTTGCTCCGTTGCTTTTTGTATTATACATGGAATTCGCTTTTACAAATTCTCTCGTCCGTCGCTCGTGAATCCTTACATTTGTAAGCTGTATAAATCATTTTACGCGCACTTGGAAAGAGCGCGCTGTCTGTCGGCTTCTAACGACTGTCCGTGAAATGTTCCTTGGTAAAAGAACTGTACGGTAGCAATTTATTTTACTGCTTTGTGCGTTGCCTTGTTCTTAAAAGAAAAGTATATATTTTAAATTTTGTAACTATATATCGGTTAGGTAGTTTCTTATTCATTTTTACGAAAGTCGCAATGAGGTCTTCGTTATAATAATTTAGATAATTAAGGTTGTTACATGTAATTATGTGCGTTGGCATTTTTTGTTAGTTTATCGCTATTTGAAAGTTTGGATATTTTTGCTATTCTATAGTAAAACGCGTTTGAGTTCTGCGATTAGTGGCGGCGTTCAATTATTCCAAACATTATCATAGATAAAGATTACTGACCTAAACGAAATAAAATTTTACTTACCATTATAAACTAAAAGATTTTTCACAAAATAAAATTAAAAATATTTCATACATGATGCAAAAAAAACTTCTTAGTTTAGTATGTTTCAAAATTTTTCATTTTTTTATTTATTTATTTATTTATGTATTTATTTTTTTTTTTCAGAAAATGTCAACGAATATCTGAAACTAGCGGCGAACGCCGACAAGCAGCAGCGCACGCGTATAAAAACGGTCTTCGAAAAGAAGAACCAAAAATCAGCGCACAATATTCTTCAGCTACAAAAGAAGCTCGATAGCTATACGAAGAAGCTGAGGAATTACGAATTAAATGGTGCACAAGTGGCCCATCGTCAGCCCCGCGAAGTCCTACGCGATATGGGACAGGGCTTGAAGTATGTTCGACAAATGAGTTTGTCAGCCGAGTGTTTTTGGGTTTCTGCATGAAATGCCATAATTTACCCTTTTTCTTTTACCAATAGATTTATTTTTACAATTGCTTGCAAGCTCCCTTGCAGCCCATTCCAATTTTCTCATTATCGTAATTTAGCTAATGAATATATATTCGAAGATTTAACTAGGAATGCTAAAGGTATATTTTTTAGTCAGGGTCTTTGTGAAAATTTAATTTCACAGAAAGATAGTTTTAATTTAATAAATTATTATTAGTTAATGAAAGATTATTAATACATAAAATATATTGATTTGCAAAGAAATTAAATATTACTGGGTAGGGCTAAATCAAGTGTAGTTGTTAAGAGAATAGTTGCTAGACTTAGTATATTTTAAAAGCTTTATAAAATTATTTCATGCGATATCCCAATAGCACATTTTTGTTGGTTTATTATTTAATTTTAATCGCTTTGATGTTTATATAGAAATGTAGGGGGTAATATTCGTGATGGAATAACAGGATTTTCAGGGTAAGTTTGAGAATCATGATGAATTCTAGTATTTACATTAGAAATTTATGAAGTAGAAAGCTAGAAAAAAAAGTTAGTATATTGGAACTAACTTAGGATTTTATTTTTATTATACTAATAAAAGTTATATATTTAGAAAAATTTTTATAAATATCTACTAATATAATTCATTTATTAAAGTTATTTTAGAATTATTGGTAAATTTATATAAAACAATTAATTTATACAATTTATATATGTTACAATAAATTTTATTTATTGTTTAAATAAAATTAAAATAATTCTTATATAACCTTAATGGAAGTTAATAAAATTATATTTTTCTTTGTGATCCTGAATATGTCAATGATCAAAAAATATGATATTTTGATTCTCATACATCAATCAGCATTATTACATCAAAATTATTTTATTTTTACAGAAGCGTTATGTCAAAACCAAGAGAGTTTGCCCATCTAATAAAAAAGAAGAATATATTCGGCAGTGCCGATAATATAAACAGTATATCACGTAAGTACAACGTAGAAATATGTTCGTAATATTCACCATTTGTAGTATTTTTTTTAATTTTTGAGCGATAATCTCGTCGCAACTTGCCTCGCATAAAAGAAAAAATATACACAAAAGTATATACACTAACACTTTCACGTCATTTTTAAGAAATTATAATAACTTTGCTTGTAGATATTGCATTCAGAAGTCATACTCACATAATCATACGTATCAAAATACAGTCTAATTCTTTTTATTGTTGTTTTTGCGTTGTCAGTGTAATAGTCAATAGTTGTAAATAAAAAGGAACACCGACGAAGCAGCGACACGCTTGAAAAGACTTCACTTTCTTTTTTAACTTTGTCGTACTTTACGCACTTCTACACATTAACGCTTAAATTCCGCTTAAAGCTTTCAAAATTTTCGCCCTAGACTACAGTTATCCAATACCGAAAACAGAAATAAACACCTTCAATTGTTTTATAAATAAAAATCATTATTTTCACATTAATATGGTGATTGGCCCACATCTATGATTAAAAGCAAAGTTTTTTTGCGGTTTAATTAATTATGTTTCTACAACATTGCATCGTTTAATGATAATTACAGATATTTTTCTTTCAATTTTATTTTTCTTGTTATTTCTTTTCAGTTAATAACATTTAATTAAATCATATCTACTGCAAAATAATTACAGATTTCTCTTTTTCTTAAAATATCAAATTTACTTGAATCATGAATTGATTTTTGTTTCATCAACACTTCATATAATCATTTCAAACAGAAACAAATAAATCAAAATAAGTAAGAAACTAAGTAATGCGAGACATTGCTGCGCCGACATTTTTAGTATGACACTGAAAAGAAATGATCGAATTTCGGTCGTTTTCGTCTTCTTTGCAAAATATAAGTAAATATTGGAAGAGTTCCAGTACAGCGTTGGAAACTTATCAAACTTTTTACAAAACAAGAGCAAAAACACCTTGTCTATTTTGCTAAAAACAAAACCGGGAAAATTTTTATAAAAACGATCAGCGCAGTTTTAGACTTTAATTTTTTTCAGTGTCTATTCTTAGATATCGTCTACCTTTCCCATAATGAAGACCATAACTGACCTCTACATTTCTTTCAAGCCCGTGGCTCACGAGCCGTACCTCTCTATCTCTGTTTGGGTGTGTATTGGATAAGCGCTGTAATTCTAACAGGCGAACCCTCTCTGTGCTCTGACCGCAGATGGCTCGACATTTTATGTAAACGATACACCACGTGCAACAGGTAACAACGGCGACAGTGGCAGCGTTGAGGACGACAGCGGCAACAAGGCCCACCACGGTTCGGCGACGCTACCGGGAGGCTGCAGTCTCGGCTCAAATCACAGCGCCGGCGGTGGCGGAACCGGCGGTACCGCGGTCGGAGGTACCCAGGCAGCGATCAAGTTCCCCTCGGAGGAGGGCTCCGAGTGCTCGAGCGTGACGAGCGAGAGCGGACCCGGCAGCAGGGGACAGGCGCATGTCTGCGGCCACGAAGCGAGCGGCAGACCCTGCAGCCTCAAGTCTATTTTCGCCGAGCTCCACGAACACAGGGAGAATCTGGATCGATTAAGGGAGAAGATAGAACCGCTCAAGGTTGGCATCCGAGTGTTGGAGAGCGACAGTTTTAAATATATTGTATATTTTTAATCCTTTGAGGGGCGATATGCTTTGCAAGAATACTTTAGTTTGTTTTTATTTAATTTTTTGCTTTAATCATCAATAATTTTTAATGCGGATAACAATTGAGTTGTGATAATTTGTGTTATATAAATAGTTTTTTGCTTGTAGAAAGTAAATTTTAAATTTTTAATACATTTATTTCTTTTATACACGCTTGAGAGATTCAATTGATAATACATTATTTAACTAATCTTAAATCGTATCTAAAATATCTTTTAAAAAACATTATTACAATAACGTTAAATTTTTATTAAAATTATAACTGTACATACAAAGAATAAAAGAAATTAATTTTTATTGTCTCATTTTTCGGAAGATTTATCTTATTATATAAAAAAATAAACACGTATCCAATTATTGTTTATTGTAGAATTTACAACAAGAAGTTGGCTATCTTTCGCACGCCTTGCAAGAGGAGCGTTTTCGTTGCGAACGTCTCGAGGAGCAGATAAATGACTTAACGGAATTACATCAGAATGAAGTAGAGAACCTGAAGCAGACTATAACTGACATGGAGGAAAAGGTTCAGTACCAGAGCGAGGATAGGTTGAGGGACATACACGAGATGCTAGAAAGCTGCCAGACAAAAATCTGGAAGATGGAGCATCAGCAGCAACAACATCAACAGTACGTCACCCTCGAGGGCCTCGACAACAGCAATGCACGAGCTTTAGTCGTTAAGCTAATCAACGTCGTGCTGACCGTTTTGCAAGTTATCTTATTGTTAGTTGCCACCGGTGCCGGAATCATGATGCCGTTCCTTCGGACGAGGTAAGAATTCTTTGTTATGTTGTTGCGATTATAAGAAATATCAAGGCTATTAAAGTATCAAAATTTTCAAGATTACATTACGATTAACAAGGACTAGAAACGTTTTTTCATACATTTCATTGTTTTGAAAAAGCTGGAATTCGATTTTAAATAGTATTGATTTTTCTGATAATCCTTTTATAATAATAAACTATTAATCAGATTTAATAATAACATTTTCATTATTCAAAACCTACTAAAAACTTGAAATAATTTAAATCAAATCAAAATATAATGCACAATTTTCTTTTCCGATCTTTTTATTTCGCTACACTTCATCATAATTATCGTTATTATATCATAAAAGAAATATTTTATGAAAATTATCTAAAATATAAATGTTTAAGTAGTTAAACGTGAAATAAATAATGTTATATTAAATTTTATCATTTTTAGTAATGCATTATAAATAAAAAATAATATTATCAAAAAATAAAAAATTTTATGAAAATTTATCAATTTTTTTTACTATTAATATTTTTATTCTAAATATCTGACGTGAGATTTAGATTGAATTTCATATTTAATCATGCTAAGAATTTCAATTAAAGAATAGTTAGCAAAGCATATAATAAATGGAAATTTGAAATTGCGATCGTAATAACTTTCCATAAACCCGTTAAACCCGAAGCCCTCTTACTGATAGTGAGATAAAAGTGACAATATTTTCCTACAGTTTACTTTGAAATGATTCAAATTAAGGATTTCCATGGGTTTTTTCCTTTCAAAATGCCGGAAATTATGAGTTTACAAGTGGGTTCGAAAAAATGCTTTAAAAGTTTTTAAGTAATCTGCTGAGTAGGAATTAACTTTAAAAACCAATAAATTCTTATTATAGATAATCACAAATAAGGTCCAACTGTTGGAATTGAAAAAAAATGTTTAGTAATGACTTAATCGCAAAATACGAGTTTTTATTGAGAATCACTTTTAATTTCTTTTAAAACAAAGGGGAGTAAACAGAAAATACATATTGTATTATTCATGAGGCTTTGTTGAGCACCAAAGAATATGACTGAACGGGTAGAATTATAAAATTATTAAATTTCCAATTTTGACAGTGCTTTAATTAAGTGGGTCCTCCAGCATCCTCTCGGACTTAACGGGTTAATATATCAATTTCCTTTACCATTAAAAATTTATAATTAAATTTTATAAAATGTTAGGTACATTTCATAATATATGTTCTTTTTAATAAACCATATAAATGCATCTTATGAACATCATCATCGCTACGAACTTTATTTTTATGATTTGCACGCATTTCTCATTCTTTATGTTTTGCCGTTTTGCCGGTGTTCTTCGCCGCTCTCTGTTTCAGCTGTACTAAGCCCCATTGTTTCATGTGCAGGGTGCGCATACTAACGACCACCTTCGTCGTCCTTGGCATAGTCTTCGTGCTGAAACAGTGGCCCGAGGTGCACGACGTCGGCAGTCATCTAATGCGCCACCTCAAACAAACTCTGGCCGTCAAGTAGCATTCCTCGTTATTGTTATCGAAACCCGACGATTATCACGATAATAATAACTCTAATGAAAGGCTAAAGGAAACCAAGGGGAGACAAGAGATGCGAGAGGGAGCGCAGTCACCGGGCTCTGTTTTCTTTCTCATTTCTGCACATACATCGAAAACGCAACGTTTTTTGTTTTACGTTTAATTTATAACGCTCGCCCTCCTTAGCTCTCTGAATATCCATCGGGCTTCACTGCACACAGAGATTATATATGTAGATCGTCATTGAAAAATTTTGTGATTAGATAACTGATACATATATGTATACGTATGACATGTGTTATATCCTCTGATAGAGATGAAGACACTTTCTTACTTTGGGGATTTTACTTTCTTGTTATTCATGAGGCATTGTTAAAATATATATAACAACAATCTGAAGTGTTTTTATATCTATATGAACTAGAATAATTTTACAAAAATAACGAACTTTGTAAAAAGTGAAAGATCTTACCTATGACTTAGATTTAAATAATATTAGAAAAGGGATTGCAAAATTTATTTTCTTTAGCCTCTACAAAACGAATAACAGGAATGGGTCCCAATAACTAAAAAAATCAAATTATTTATTTTGTCTAGAATATAAAACTTCAATATAATGTAAGAATAATTATTTTACTACTAATTATTAAACTAAAATTCCAGCAAAAAAATTTTTAAGAAGAAATAAGGATTTGCATTATAGCAAACTATTAGTCGTATTAGAAAATATTTATTTCAAAGTAAGGAAGATAATTCATCTCTAGATTAAAGTGAGCTTTCCGAGAATGTATCGGACATTGCAAATTATATCAGTTGCAGAAGAAAGCCGATGAAAAAAAAAACAATAGACATTTCGAGATCGAGTCGAACTCGAACTTGTTAAGAGGATAGAATCGCTGAATTTTATATCGTTGTATATTTAAATAAATTTTTTATTTAGCGCATATTTCAATTCTTATAAAAGTAATTTTTATTTATTATTAAACCTTGGAATAAGCGTTTATATATTTTTCTATGATATTACTTTAATAATAATGGCTTATTAAAATACAAAAAATCTATCTAAGTTCTTTTGCTTTATCGTCGTAAGTATGCGCTTTTTCACAAAAAAAAGAAATAATTCTGAATATCAAAGTGAAATTTTTTCTTTTTCATGGCCTTCACATTTACACGTGGCTCTTAATTTAAAATAAAACTTCAACTATTTAAAATTATTCAACATTTTAAAAATAAATTCGTATAAAAAAAATTATACTAAAAAATATTAAAGCTTAAAAAAAGTCATAGATTGATTTATAATTTCTATACGTAAGATCTTGTTCATTTATTTCGGTTTAAGTAAAGGAAAGTTTCACTTTTAAATAGACATACATTACATTTACATTACATTTTTAAATAAAATTTATAAAGAGCCGAGAATCGTCAATTTTATACAGGAATCTACTCTCTCTAACAAAATCAAATTCAATACGAATATAAATTGAAAATAATTATCGGTCGAGCTGAACAAACTTGTATCATTCTCAGAATTGTGGATAAGCAATTTGTTGAAGTAAGAAAATGTTACTAATCGTCCAGGCCTTAGGATGTAAGATAAAATTGTAAATTCATAAATAAATTGAAAAATAAGAACACTGATACGCGTACACAAACACAAGAACACTTGCACGTCCAGCTCTATAGTTTACACAATGTAGTATTAACTACTATAGCATGGCTTAGAATTTGTATCCGATATAAAGTCATTAGGAAGAATAATAATTAGCATCGTCGTAGTTATATGCGTAATTTTTAAAGTTTTATTCGTTCTTTTAACCAAAACTAATGAGGGGTACATTTGAATTAAAATTAAAAAAATTTTTAAAATATGCTTAAATGTATTTGTAAAATTTTTTAAAGTCAAAAATATCTAGCATTTAATGTTATGTTTTTGATTGAGTATAAAATACAATATGTTATTTGACGATTATTGTTATAATGACCAACGGAATTATAAATCCAACATTCATAAGATTTCAAAATATGTTTTTGTGAAAATGGTATATTTCTACACGCTAATTACTATTTTTATTTCATTCTCTCCATATTTTTTATGATTCGCTGAAAATATTAACAATTTTATGGTTTGTTTACTGCGTATAACGTAATACGAAAGATAGAAACAATGAAATGAGAAAAAGACTGATAATGGATCAGCTGGTTAACGAGCTTCTTCAAACGACGGCTCTGTTTTATTTTTTAAAAATACCCGCCTATACAAAAACTCATTAGCACGATGACGAATGTTCTTTCGGTACATATAAAATAGTACAAACATTCCCAGTATTTTAGAAAAAGTAAAGAAAAATTTTAAATGAGATGAGTAATCTTGATAAAATATTAAACAAGGAATAGGAAAAAAATAGTGGGGTTACATATAATGTACACCGGATTTTCATTTCTTCGTTTGATTAAAGAATTGACAAATAATTCGCTAATCGCAGCAGTAAACAACGCCTCCATTGTGTATCGAATAATTTTCTACATTTGTAAAACGAAACGAGTCAACGCTCGTGTGAGAAAAAATGCTTCGCACCGCATTACTTTTCTCAAGATGAACTAAAAGTCAGTTATTGTTGTAGAAGAGGCTCATATCGATTTCTTGCGAGTAAAGCGCATTTTAGGAGGAGGGGCATGTTTCAAGGGGATGTAGAATACTTTAGTTTTTAAACATTTGTTTCTCACTTTGCCTTGTCAAGCAAATAAAATTGTGCAATGTTTCGAATAAACTATTTCGATTACTTTTTTAAATTGAAGTTAGAACGTTATAATATGGATTTTTCGTTGCAAGTTCGTCAATTTTTATAAAAAAAAAACAATTTAATAAAAATAATTTATTGAAACTTTGCATAATAAAAAAATTGCGTTGACCCAAAAAGCCAATACCTAAATTAAGATATGTATAAATAAATTTAAAAAAATAAATATTTTACTAGATTAAGTAGAATAATATTGGAAAATATTGAAATTTTGCATCCCCTTGATTGACTAGTGCAGTGTTGGAAATTAAAAAAATGTTTCATTACATGATCTCTAAAAAGTTATTTCAATAATTATAAAGATTTATATTTACATTATACACTTCTACGTATCATAAGCTGAAAATTTAACATGAATTGATATTTAATATACAATATATCCAGATAGAGCCAATTTTACTTACAATCTAAGATATTTTATAAATTCCAGTAAAGATCAGATGTCGGCGTTAGCCTGATAACAGCATCGCCAAAAGTCCTATTTTTATTTCAATTTGATTTCTTCAGACTCTTTGATAGCTTCAGGTTTTATCCGTTCTTTTGCAGCCTTAAAAAAATATTTTATAAAATATTAATAGATACAATATTAATAGTTTTACTTTAAATTAGCATAAATCTACGTTCTATAAGGTTAATTATACGTAAAAAAACTAAAATACTTTTTTATATGTTTACTAGTAAGCTTTTGTAATTTTGAGTAGAAGTGCAATTTTTAGTTATGGCTAATAATAATTATTAGTTAATAATTATCGTTGTCCAACACTGATCTAGTAGATGTAGTAGTAAGAAGTTCATTAATTTCATAAAAGATCATTTATTACTCTATGAAGTACCACAATTTTGCTATATCATACGTTATACGTAAAAAAATCATAACTCTACGACGATGTTGCTTTTTGAAGTTCATTGCGAACTTTGTGTCGCTTGCACCTTTTGTCAATGTTATAGTTCATCTTTTTTCGTACTATTAACAACGGCGAATGAGATGAATAAAAAGTCTCGGTATAAAAAAGGATAAACGAATATTTGTTCCTAGTAAGTTTATAATGTATGTAGCGAAAACTATACACATTGTGCTCTCTGTCTCCGACTCTCTTAAATGCTGGATTTTTCGGTCGCGCGTACGGCTATAACAAGAGGATTCACTCAAGTATTTGTGTTTTACCTAAAATCCCTTTGCAACCTCAAATGTGTATCATATTTGATACGATACAATTTTTTTCTATGAAAAATAATGGAGCTTGAATGACACTGAAGGATGCAGATCTTCACTAAAAACGAATCAGTTGTTTAAGTAAGCTGCATGAAAATTGATTGTCGACATTAATACATTTTTTTTAACAAAGTCAAAAATAATTTTATTTTTAAGAAAGCGTATTTTATTGATCACTTGATTTAATATTGCCAACAAACTTTTCTATTTTTATTTTCTATAAGACATATTTAATTTCAGTTAAAAGTTAGTTAAAACATACAAACATTGATAAGACTTCTCAAACGACTGATTCAAATAAAGGATTTAAACGCGTATAATAATTTAAGCGTGTTCAAAAATAAGCTTATACCTTATATGAAATATCTACTTTACAATGAACTGAATAAATACCCTCTTCGATTTTAAACTTTTATATGATGATCCCGTGATAGTGTTTAAAGACTTGATTTTAATACTTGGTGTAAATATTGTTTTCTAATTATACGTAAGTTTACCCGTTCTTTTATTCATCTATTAATCTATTATTCGAAAAATAAAGTTTGCTCATGATAATTTTTAACATAAAAATTTGAGTGGATCCTCTACATTAAAACTCATTTATTAATCACTTTGCTCCAAATATATATACAATAAAAAATGGAAACCTACTCAATATTTTTTATCGTTGCGAGCTCAAGCATAGTCGGGCATCGTTTTTTGGGATCAATTCATAATATATATGTATATGTATGTAATATGTAACTTACCTGCCAATCATTTACGATTTATCGTTTTTTCTCCGAAAGACCAGAAATAGGTGTCAATGGCTCGCGAATTTTTAGTATGAAAAAAGCAATCAATGTAAACTAATGTGGTTTCTCCGAGTGAATGTACAATCGTGCAGTGTTGGATACAAAACCTTCGTTTATATAAAGAAAAGAAATGAAACTTACTTTAAACGTACGACTAAAGTGATATAATAATACGCAACTTTGGACATACAAATTTACAATTTACTTATAATTGTAAAAATATTCTGTGCATATGCTATATAGCACTCTTGTCAAATATTTTTAACGTTTTCAAATCTTTACGTTGCCAAAAAATCGAAATCAATGCATCAAATCCTTTTACATGTTTTGATATTTGTAGAATAATACGTCTGATAAAAATTAAAAATCGTTACGACTAAAGTGATTTTAAGTAATTATGCCCAACTTTGTAGCTAGCTCAAGTCGAAAAGTCCAAGTAAGACGCTCAGGCGGATAAAAGGCCGTCATCGCTATGCGTTTTAGGTAAATACATTATGATAGACAAGCATTGAGTGTAAATAGTTAAACAATTTTATATCCGCGCGTGCGCGTACATATGTACATACGATAAGCAAGGCATTAAACGAGAGAAAAATAAAATTTTAACAAAAAAAAAAATAAATAATGCAGAGAAGAATAATTATAATTATTATACAAAAATTTATAAAACGAGCGAGCGCCAACTGCCACGTGCTTCGTCGACGAATCGATTGTGATTTACTAAATAATAATAAGAAAAAAAATTAAAACAAATAAGAAAACTAGGTTGTGCAAGTTGGCTATATACATTCTTCGAAGCCGATGGCAGTGTTAGCGTCTCCTTTGTAGTTAATTGACACTTTTTAGGTCTCGTGTATGGTCTTATAGTGATTAAGATATTTGCAGTGGTAGACGCAACACTTATAACACTTACACAACACACGTTTCACGGTGCTTTTTTGGTGATGTGTAACAGGGGCCCCTTTTTATTTCGCTCTTTCTTTTTTCAATCGCGTGTACAATTTGTGATATTTTTTCGAATATTCTCTTGTTGATCTATTAAAATGGAACTCCTATTATAAGTTTGGAATATACAATATTTATAAAGACAAAGTTTCTGATAAAAATGTGAATAAAAATCTTACCAATCCACAGAAAGTTAAATGGTCTTTTAAATATAGTTATAATCATTAAAAATGTAATTCTCATATTCTATGCTATAAGCTTTGATTTATAAGAAATATTTTTGTTTTGACATAAGTAAATCTATTCGCAAATTTTTAAATAAAAAAATTATAAAAATTTGTTAACTATGAATGGATTAAAAGAATTTAAAGGGTCATTGAAAAAAAAAACAGTTAGGGTCACAACGAAATATGAGTTAATATGAATGACTCTGACTATACTTGAAATTATTGTTCGTTAATATACATGCCAAATTTTTTTTAAAATAAATTTTAATTCAATCTTGTTCGATGACAACGACGTATATATGTTATACTGCATTGTATAAACTATGCAAATCACAGTAAAGTTTCTTCAAATATAATCGTTACTTTTTTTTACTAATTTTAATTCACATACAATGAAAAAAAAAATAATATAAATGTAGTACGCAAAATTAGTCAAATACTAATTAAATCTTGCACCTATACTTTAAAAATCGGAGCACAAAGAAAGATTGAAAAAAAGGGCCCCTGCATAGTAACCAGTAATTGTAGTTTGCGGTAGAATTTATAATAGGATAATTTCGTGTGACGACGTTTGATCATCAGCGTCCGAAAAAATTGTTCGATCGCTTTATGCGCAATTCTGGAATATTTTAGCGAAGAATAAAAAAATTGTGAGAGAGAAAGGAAGAGAGAGAATGTCATGCTAAAACAAGGGAAATTGTGAAATGTTTGCTATATATATATGTATAGAGATATACGCACGTTTTTTTGGCGTCCGGTTCCAAAATGTCGCGTATGTTATCCGAATAAATATTGTCACAAATAAAAGCAAATTTTTAGTAAAGTTTCAGTGTAAATTTTTTTCCTTTTTACCATATGTATGGAAAAAACGAGTATGTTGGATGAGTTTCACAGGGAGATTGATACTTTGTTCTGTATTTTTCTTAATATTCTGATATATTTATAACATTTTTTGGGGGAACCATAAAATATCTAGTTACATTTAAGGATGTTTTCTGTAAAACAAAAAAAATTTTAAAAACATTACAACTGTTTTCTTCTAGTTATATAATATGTTGTTAATAAAATTTAAGTAAAATCAAATACAATTTTGGAAATAGTGAAAATATATATTATAAGATAAAAATATTTTCAAGAATACTTTAACAAAATTTCTATTTATTTGACGGTCTTGGTTTCGAGTTATAGCTTATTCACTCAAAGTTTTTCAAAAATATTACAAATCAATAAAGTTTATTTTCTTATTCAATAATTTAGCCCGAAAAATATTTATGCAATATTATGTATCTGACTATGTACCAATTTTTTAATAGTTTCTATATACATATAGGGCATAGCATTACTGATTTAAGCTTAAGATTTAAGAAGCTCAAACAAATTTTTTTTTTTGTAATATTTTTTAATTAAAATCATTTTATTTCATTCTTAATAAAACTTTTATTCTATAAAAAAATAATAACTTTGATGTAATCATTTGTACTGACTTACCATCGGTAGCAATGGTGTGCTCCGTAATTTCATGCATTTTAATCCGTAAATCTTTAGAGTACTGGAAAGGCAGTATACTATCTCGACCCGTGACCGACACTTCATACGTGCTCAATTTATGATACAAGATATCGTTATTATACATTTTACTAAGGGCGATACCCATTAAATCTACGTTAAAGAAAACCTTAATAAGTACTTCAAACGCAACCGTCCTTTTCGTATACTGTCCTGAAGCTGTAAATCATTTTCGTAAAAACTTACATAAACATGTACTTATTATCCCTCAAACACCATTTACCGAACAACGGTATCGTTCGAATCTCGCGCTAACTCCCACATCCTAGGTACACTCACACACAACACATATACCTACACACCTAAACCCAAACTTCCAGCAACGACCGAAACAGAACCATCAGCAGCAGCGTCGCACTCTACCCCCCCCCCTCACATTCCCATCCCCACTCCACTCCATCAACAATCCCGCTCTCTCTATGCGCGCGCGCGCGCTTAGTTGATCCGTGCGTCTGGCTCTCTCTGCACATTCAGGAGGACGCGCTCACCCCGCGCGCGGCGCCTACCTATATATGTTGTGTCGACGTCGCAGGCCGCCTTCCTCCAGGACACCGCCAAGCTCCAGCCCGAGTTTCTTAAAACGCGCCGAGCGAGCCATGAGATCACCCAGAGGCTAGAGTCACGACTTATGGTGAGAATGCAGCGCTGCACTTGCACATAGGTGGACGGTGAGAAGCGAGTCTCCGGCGAACCGCCAAAATCGCCGCGGAACCGACGCCATCTTGACAGTTATTGTTGACAGTGTAACGCGCCTCCCGCGTTTTAAGCCCGCGATTCGTTTTGTTTAAGGGGGCTTAGATGACAGAGCCGACGGGCCGCTGGGCCTGAATTTTTTCGTAATTTTGTCTGCGACGGCGGGAGGGCTTTGTGTGATAGTTGCGGGGATTTCGCCGGAATCGAGCAGCTGTAACGCGCGCGCTGAGCGCAGGGGGTGGGGGACTGCTTATATGTCGCGTTGGAGATTGGCAACGTGATAGTGCGGTTGGTTTATCGAGGCCTTTTGTGCTGTTTTTGTAGGATTGAGCTGAGCAATTAGAGGTCCAAGATGTTCTACGCGCATTTTGTGTTGGCCAAGAAGGGCCCCCTGGCCCGGATCTGGCTGGCCGCTCACTGGGACAAGAAGCTCACCAAGGCCCATGTCTTCGAGACCAACATTGAGAAGTCTGTCGATGGTATCCTGCAGCCCAAGGTGAGGATTTCGATTGTGGTGTAGGATTGTCGAGTTGTTTTGTTGAGATTGGGAGTTTTTAATTTATAAAATTTTGTTTGAAAATTTTTGGACTCGTTGATAGTTTTTTCTTTTATTGTTGGCTTAATCATTGTCAGTGCTGTTACAATTCTTTTAAAGAGAAAGAAAGTTTTGTTATCAATTAGTGAAACTAAAGTAAAGTTTATTTGTACAAGTTTGTGATATTTATAAATTTTGTATACTAATATGAAATAAAATGTAAGTAACTTATGCTCACAACATTCAAAAATATAACATAATAGTTTTAATAACGTTTAATGTAATATAATATATTTAATGTAATATTTATTGTATTAATGTCTTTCTTTGTTATAAAGTTTTCATAGTGTAGTTTAAATATTTAAGGCATGTAAAGAAATTTAAAAAATTTAAAACTTTATTAATGATTTAATGATTTTTTAGGTTAAAATGGCACTTCGAACATCTGGTCACTTGTTGCTGGGAGTGGTTCGAATTTACTCCCGTAAAGCCAAGTATCTGCTGGCAGACTGTAATGAAGCTTTTGTTAAAATTAAAATGGCCTTTAGGCCAGGTATGGTGGATTTACCTGAAGAACATCGTGAAGCTGAAGTTAATGCTATCACATTGCCTGAGGTTTTCCATGACTTTGATTCGGCTATGCCTGAATTGAAGTAAGTTCTTAACATACATGTTTTATTTATATCAAAAAATCAGTAAATTTGTAAGACTTATTTATTCATAATTTTTTATAGGGATGTTGACATTGAGGCACAATTCAGTTTGAATCAATCAAGGGCTGAAGAAATTACAATGAGAGAAGACTATGGAAGTCTTTCTCTTGTTACGCACGATCAAGGCTTTGGAGATATGAGCTTTGATGTAGAGCCACCAGAATTACTCAGACATACATCAAACATAGATGCCCCTTTAGATCAAGTAAGCACTTCAAATATATCTGCAAATCTAAATTTACTATTTCTATTATTTTCGTGAGTATTAAATGTACGATTTAAATTTTACAGCGACATATGTTGTTTACTGATGATGGTGCTGGTATAGAAGCTGCGTTGGAACAAGAAAAAGAAGCAGTTGCTGGTACATCATCAGCAGCCCAACCAATGGACATTGACACTCCAATAAGAGATGATGGTTTTGGAGGTCATTTAGGACAAGACATGATTTGTATGTATTTTATTTTTCATAACAAAATATTTTTTATTCTTTAAATATAATAAATAAGCTAATTTTTTCTTTCATGTATAATACCATTTTTTTTTACCCTTTATCATTATAGCTGGAGGATTATTCGAAGGTGGTTTGTTTGATGAGGCTCCAATGGGAGATGTTCCTGTACCAGATGTAAGTTCGATAGATCAGCCAGAACCAAATGCAGCTGCAGTAGCACCTGCTCATGAAGACTCAGATGAGGATATGGGTGACCACTTTGGTGGACCACCATCGCCAATGGGTGGAATGAGTAGTGACGGTTCGAGGCCGACGTCGCCTACGCCGGGACTGGATGCAGCTGGAGGTCGAATTAGCGTAGCAAGTCGACGATTCACACCAGCACCACAAGTCGCAGCAGATGACCATGCGATGGACGGTCATGAAGAACAGCCTGCACTACAAGAGCAGACAACGTTATTACATGACGAAGAAGAAAGCTTTGCCTTAGCACCTGTTGATGCCTCAGCCCTGAAAGGTACATTAAAAATTTGATTTCTTTTCTAATTTATGCTTTTATTAATCTTCATTAACAATTAAATAAAATTTATATTTGAAGGGTTCACAAAAGCAAAACGCAAGAGAAAGCTGATTGTTGACGAGGTCAAAAACATATCCGGTGAAGAAATGAAAGCACAACTGTCTGATACTAGTGACATAGTCACAACATTAGACTTGGCACCACCCACAAAGAGATTAATGCACTGGAAGGAAACTGGAGGAGTTGAGAAACTCTTCGCTTTGCCTGCAAGGCCAATTCCAGCCAGAACATTATTCAAGGTAAAAATATAAGTTACATTAATGTGCCATATCATTCAGAAAACTTGAAAATCGATTTAAATTTCATTTAATTATATTTAGAATTACCAACGGCACTTGACGAGTAAAACTTACGACCACGACGACTTCGGAAGAGTGGGTGCCGTGGATGATGACGCGATGCCTTTAGAGCAGATGCGAGACGAGCCAAAGGAACCTGAGCCGGTGTTAGAACAAAGTGGTATTCAACCCAGGAGGTCGACGAGAAAACGCAAGGCACCAGCCGACGAAGAGGTAAGTTTTTTAAAAGTATAATATTTAAATTTTTATTACCTACATGAATTATAGATATTTCTTTCTCACACAAAATCTTTAATTTCGCAGCAACCGTCGTCTCCGATGCAACCAGACGTCACGCAACCGTCAACCGTATCCGAGCCAGTGGCTGAGGCACCAAGCATGCAACCTGTACAAGAGCTACCGCCTGCCCCGTCGCCGGCGCCACAGCCTGAGATACTGCTACCTCAGGAGCCTGCCGTGCCGGACATCAGCAGCATCATGTCGGCAGTCGATCAGTCGGACATGATGGGCGCTGTTGCTCCTGCCCAGGATGCGCTCCTGAGTATGGAGATGCCTCATATACCACCCAACGAGGTCAGCTCGCTGCTAGGTACGGCCGAAGAACACCCGGAGGAACCTCATCACGAGACCCCAATACCACCCGCCGATGGCATGCCCCAAATGGAGAACATGGGATACGATCCCCAGGTAAACGTCGCTGATTTAACTTTTGAAATTAATAAATCAAATAAAGTCAATACTCATGAATGTATTATTTATTTTATAGACGGCATCTTCATATATGGGTTTCGACGATCAGCATCCACCCGCCCATACTCCTGGTGCAATTTCGGAAAGAGGACCAGCCACCCCATGGAATCACGAAGATTACGAGTTCCCACCTTCAGTTGGACCGGTATGTGAACTATATCAAAATCAATCTGAAATTTTTTTACATTTTTTAAAAACAAATATTTTTTGTTAAATTTACAGCAAGAGGAACAACAAATGGACGAGACGTACGAGCAGTTTGAAGAGCGTGTCTTGAACAAACGTGCCGCGCATATGTACCACGTTATCAAAAATAAGTTAGACGCCAGAGACAATCTAACATTATCCGAAATGACCCATAAGAATAGTCGCAAGCAGGTATGCAAAAGAAATATTTTACACATCACATCAGATCACCTTGTTCCATTTTTAAAAAATAATATTTTATCTACTTTATTTTAAAGGCTGCACAGAAGTTCTACACTCTGCTGGTTCTGAAAAAGTTTCAAGTTTTGGAAATCAGTCAAGAATACTCGTACGCTGACATTTATGTTACCAAAGGCCCAAAGTTCGACAATCCGGCGCTGTAAAAGCACTTCTTTTTTTTTACGCAAACACCACATTTCACGCGTATAATAGCTACACATTGGCATGGTTTCCTTTTTCTGTTCTTTTTACACATAAGCGCCAATCACGTAATTTATCAGACCACGAGTATTTATTTCCCACTAATAAAAGACGGTAAATATACATATATTATATAAATATATAAGATTAAGGAAGAGTATATTTCTACACAAACTTTGTTAGATGCTAAAAAATAAGACAGTTCAATCGTTTTGTGTTAATATCTGATTTCACGCGACAAAAAGAGTTACACATTCGAGTTTTTCCTATAGATTAAAAAAAAATTTATATAAATTGAGAACGAATGCATATCTCTTTATTTGTCATTAAAAGTACAGAATCATTTAGAATGTACTGCATCTAGGAAACTAAATTTTAACAAATACGACAATTTGGATAAATTGTACACGACAATAGATCGATTACAATTCATCTGAAATATTTTAATAACGTTATTGTTGAAATTTAAGATGAGTAGAGCAGTATTTATTAGAGGAGAGTATAGTTAAAAAAAACATGGATCTTATTTTAATATTTTAAATTATATTACTTTTATGGATTTACTGTAAATGTTTTGTAATTATGATATACTACTTCTCAGTAATTTTTATATAATTAAATATAAAAATCTCGCAAACAAATTAAACAATTTAAAGATTTGTTTCAAAAAAGTTTAAAACGTAAGAAAAAAGTTCTTGCTTATTTAACTTTGTTTATAAAAAAATAAAAATTTTATTTTTCTAAAACTAAAGCTAGGTAAAACTTTTTTAATAATCTTTATTATGATTTAATTAAAAAAGCAATATTTACTAAATTAAATAATGCTTTACAAATCATTTTAATTATAATTTTAAAAAATGTTCGATAAAAATTATTGAAAATTAAAAGACAATGTATAATTACTAAACATACACTCTATCCAAAATGCGTTTATAAAGTAGTTTTTTAAAATTTCATTATAGTCTCCTCTAAAAATAAGATTTTTAAAAATGATTGTCGAGAACTTGTTACACACTCGGTGATTAGTATCATTTTAACAACATTCATCCTCAAGTTTTTCTGCATTTTCGTACTTTATTACTACTAAAAAAGCTCATCAAACATTGTAAGTATTTTGTGCGTAGATTTTGGATACACTTCAGAATCTTAATAGATCAATCGAGCGGAATTTTGTATTCTGCGCTATATCAAACGTGCGACATCGAGTGAAGAATGTTATGTTCTTAGAAATGTAGTTTAATTGGACGATCTATGCTCTTGTTGTAGAATTGTCAAAAAAAGCGAATGATGTAATATATTGTGTTAAAGGAAGTGGGACAAAATATTTGTCTCGCAAATTTGCGCGATTTTTTATTGGACCTAAGTCGATAAAAAAGTAAATAAATAAAACTATATTGCGACGGGATTCTAGCGAGTATCATTTCAATTCTTTTTTTATACTTTTGATCTCCGAATCGAAATTGCGTTAAGTTTTGTAAATCCCGTAATAAAATTTAATTATACTGTTTGTAGATAAGAATATAAAATCAAATAAACAAATTAATAATATTCATTTAGTAATGAAAAAAAGCTTTATTTAAAATGTTTTCCATTCATCATTAGTGCAATCACATTATGAGAAGCATGTGTTGGTTGCATTACAACTTGGTGATTGTTCGCTGAGTACGTATGAGAATAATTATTTTTGCAACGGCCATAGAATTTTATCAAACATCCATCGACCATCCAAACTCTGGCAATCTGATAATTATCGAAATGGTGGACTTTTATTTTATAAAAAGTCGTTCGTAAAAAACAGTCTGTGAGCGATGTAATAATCTAATAATAGTAATAATAATAGACAATCAATTTTATCAATCTTCAAGTTCGCCACATTGCATTGCATCTTGATACGACTTATCCTTTGACTTTTCTGGGTCGAGTTTGATCATGTCGTCGATTCTTAGAATTGTTATAGCAGCTTCAGTAGCAAATTTAAGCGATTTGATTTTCGAAATTGCTGGCTCGAGAACTCCTGCTTTCTTGTTATCCCTGATTGTTCCTTCAAGTAGATCCAGTCCAACCCTAAAAAGATTTTAACAATTTAATTATTATAAACTTTCTTTTATAATGAATAATAATTATTAAAAATTTTTGTTGAAATTAAAATTCTATAACAGTTCTATAATAGTAAATTTAGTTAAATAATCATTTTTATAAAAAAAAATAATCTTATGATTTCATCATTGTTTTCATAATTAATTTTTTTTATAAATTTATCAGTATATTTTTACGATTGTTAAAAAAAAAGGATCAAAAACATACCATTTTAGATGAGCGTGATCAACAACTGTCTGGCTGGAATTGTGATAAGCTCGAAGTTTAGCAACGAGATCCGTGGCGTCCTGCGCCGCATTGACTGCTAATGTTTTAGGGATGACCAGAAGCGATCGAGCAAACTCAGCTATCGCGAGCTGCTCTCGGGAACTCTGTAAAGTTTGAAAATATTTTTTGTCAATCCTATAAAGATTCTTTTCTTTTAGTTTCAAACTCGATCGTTTGTATATAAATTTAAGTTATTAAATAGACTAAATTGATTCTTGGCGAATCATCTTTAACTGTAACTCTTACTTCAACGTGATATCCCAAAACATCAAAACGGAGGTTCTCCAGCCTCCCTCTTCAGGGCTATTATTGTAAAAACTAAGCTG
>JAPYZA010003013.1:0-16410 GCA_030522685.1 Eupelmus azureus | reverse complement strand
TGTTTTAGTATTTTTTTAAATGCGTGATCATCATTCTGAATGCCGTAACAAAACACAAAATTGCAGTAGCTTGTACATTTTTTGCCACATCGACGTAACAACGATCCAATATTTGCTAATCGCACTGATCAAACACAGTTAGCGCTCGCGTGTTGACTCAAACTTTGTAAAGCAACGTCCGTCCACGCTGAAACATTTTTTTTTCACGCAAGCATCGCGCATCTCTAATGAAAACGTCGCAAATTAACTTCATCCGCAAACGATTACGGTCACACCTATAACTGAAACTAATCTCTTCATCACTGACGCAACCGAGCGCCTAATAGAATCCGCGCTTCTCGGCAAAATTCCGCAAAAAGAATCCCAGGAGAATCAAATTTCCATGAGGTGTATACGCTTAATCCTCTGGCTCGATCCAGTAGGCTGCGCGGCTACCGATCATTGAAAAATTAACGACGTCTTCGCGCGATTAATTTATCGGCTGTATATAAGAGGCGCAGGGAATCTTCGCGGCTCGCAAGGACTCGACCGCCCACGCGACTCTCGCCTATTCCACGGACGCGCGCTTTTTTTTCGCGCGAAATCGTTGCATAATTCTAACGAGCGAATTCGCGCGTGCCGCGGTTATGACCAAAGCCGGTGGATGGGACAATAGAGGTGGGCGATGGTGCCGGGTACTTCCTTGTGTTGCTTTATGCGAGATTTTGAAGATGGTTATTTGGTGAGCTCGAGGGAGATTTGTGGGCGAGTTTGGTGGGTTTTGAGATTCGAGGTGGAGATAATTATTTTGGCGAGTATGATGCGTTGGTGATACGAGGAAAATTTATTCAGAATCTGGTTAGTTCATTATTGCACGATTTGAACATAGGACATAGAATGTCCAGTAGAATACAGAGATACTTGCAAGAAACTTGCTATTGTTTTAAAAATAGAATATTGTTTTAAAAATTTTCAGTGATTTTACTTTATTTTTTACAACTATTTATTTTCACATCAAAACTTGGATACCACTGTTATCTTTCCCTGTATTCTTCGCTCAATCTCATTATTCAGTACATCAGTAGAATGCAACAATGTTTTAATACGTTAATTACTGAACCGTAATAAAATTAAAATAGCCAACAGTAATAAAGAACATAATTTATGTACGCTATATAACATGCATGTAAATTTCTAAAGTTTTAAAAATTTGGATATTACTTAAATTGAATTCAGAATTTTTACTTATACGTAAGAGAGAATTTCTAATAATGTTTTCATTTGTTTCTTGTTTGCGGTTTACCCGTATTCCTAAACTCAATAAAGTTGGTTCACCACAATAATTAAAAATAATTGTTTTGTAAGGACATAAATAAAACTGTCATATACGACTTTCGAGCTGTAAACTTCAATCATCAACTCCAATCCATATTCTCTAGTACATTTAAAATTTCTAAAACATACCCAACGAATCAAAAAATATTATTACTCAACCCCAACTTATTTCCACTCACAGTCAGCCTCTCATCCCCAACTCAAAACAATCGCACCCAACTAAATCCACCCACACTATTCACACTTCAAACACCGGTCACGCGATTCTCACCCTCTACCAGCCGTACAGCCCATCGCGGACTCTACACATGCAAAAGACGCCGCCGGCCGGCTGTTCACCAAGGTGAACCGGATTCGTAACGCGCGCGTAGGCGTCGCACCGTCGTCTCAGCCGCCAGGGTAATCCGATAGGCGAGCGCGACACTCGCGTCTGAGAGCAACAGCTGGGATTACAAACGAGCTCTGAACGTGCGAGCTTTGCCGGCGCCACGATTGCGTGCGAGAATGCAGCTTCCATTGGGTTGTGCCGGATTTGTGGTGGTATTTTAAAGGGGTTTTGTGAGTGAGAGTTTTGGAGTGGAATAGGTGGAGGTTTGTTTTGATAGAGGTTTTGGTGGAGGTTTGAAGTTTATGGGGGATTGGTAGTTTATAGGTTTTGTTTTTAGTAAGACGGGTTTGATAATTGTTGAATGAATATCTTATATTGCATCATAACGGTATATAAACATACCAGTATTCAAATTAATTAATAAAAATAAATTAGAAAGTTTCAACTATTTTTTTTTAAGTTATAGCAACTTGTAGTAAGTCGAAGTCAATATTGCATTATAAATCGAATTAATTAGTCCACAAATTTATCGCTTAATTAACTATTAAAAGATTAATTTCACGATAAAAATAAACATACCAGTTCAATGCATTTGAGGCTTTGATTCTAAAATGTTCCATTATGTCGCTCGTAAAAAAAAGTTTAAAAATCGACGAATCGCGATTGCACAATCTATTCTAACGTTTTGTTTTGACGCGCACGATGATGTTGTAATGTCCACACAAATCTATTTAGAGTCAATTGCAATCTGAGTAATCGACAATGTACACGTAACAATCGGCCGCTAAACGTCGAATAATTAGGTTTTCAAGGTCGCCGAGCGTTTCGTTATGAGCTTAACTTTGTCATAGCTAACTTAAATTAAGTTTGACACTTGAGAGCGGTAATTCGTATTTGAATGTATAACTAAGTGTGTTTTTTTAATGCTTAACTTAATTCCATTCTTTGTTGCATACTGTGATGTACATCTGTGTAGTAATAAAGTAGATCGTTAAGTGTGACTGAATAAAATATCAAGATTTGCAATTTTATAAACATTAACGTTTGATGATTTCTACAAGATATACGACTTGTGCCATTATTTCGAACATAAAAAAATAAATAAATGAAAAGAAAATTTACTAGAATGGAGAAAGTTTTAGAAAATGAGGTTAAACGCGTTTGTATAATGTAAACAGCAGATGTATTTAGCCAGTAGAATAAGTCAGGCATGGAACGGCGTGTCATTACAAATGCAACTTGTTGTATCCTACTATTGACATGATACGCTTTGCTTTTGTTTTTATGTTATATTATACTTAAACAGCTTAGAATAAAAATATTTATAATACTAAAACTTAAATGTATTTACATTTCTCGATTTATTTTATAAAAGTGTATCGCTTTCTGGATCGACATTGCAAATAATTGGCACATTTCAAATTACAATCATGCAGTGATATATTTATAACTATGAATGCGCTACATGATACTTCATCTATTCTCTAACGATGCTCAATCAATACAAACTTGTGCTTGACTTGCTCGCTCTTCCGTATCGGTCATGAACTCTTCAGATCTTGAAATGGCACTTATGACTCTCCGGCTAAGCACACATTTTATTAATAGAAAGATAAAGCGAGCTTCCTTTTCTGAAAATTGACTATTGCGTGATCGGGAAACGTAACCGATGTTTTCAGAGTTACGTGTCGTGCAAAAAGTTAATTATTAAAGTCCTATCACTGATAATAATTCAGTATACGTATGAATTATCGAACGCCCTCGTATTATAATAACCCGGAAGCAAGTGAGCAATAAAAACGAAAATCAAAACAAAAACTCAGCGCGCTAATAAGCCCCTTGTTAACCAACGAAAACAAAAAAAAAGCGCGAATAGTGGCTCCATCTTGACGCGGAGAGCTGCAAGCTTGTTTTATGACGAGCGCAAATTATCATTCCGAAAGGCGGCGTTACGTGTCCGCGTGCAAATTCAATTGCCGGAGCTGAATGAGAGAGCGTTCAATTAACGTAGTCGGTAAAACAGCCAGATCAAAGATTTACGCGGTCGCTCAAGCCGCGGAACGCCTTTTTCTCTTGATACGGAAACTTGACTCTTGCGTCACAATTGGGCTTGGTATAGTTGTCGGTCGCGTAATGCTCTGTTTTCGTGACAGGACGTTTGTGGCAAAAGTAAGGCAGGTTCGGAGTGTGAGAATTGCGCTTTTTGATTGAGTTTCGATGTGATGGAATTGTTTTTCGTTTGATGATGGCTTGTTTGCTGTTCAGAGAAGCTTTATGATGTGTTTATTAGTTGGCCAAACAGTGAATAGTAATATTTTAAACTGTCAACTACGCAAAAAAGTTAATTTTATATTAGTGTTGAAAATACCTCTTATAGGAAACGCATACAAATTTTACAAAATATAAATATGGAATCGTTTTTCCTTCTTACAGTAAATTGTTTACTTCGAGTACCTATTTACATAGTTTCAATATATAACCAAACATGCGCTTTAGTGCACGACGAGTTAAGAATAATTATCTGATTCCTTTTTAGATAAAAATAAACATTGTTTACTCAAATTTTCCTACACAGCTGCACGTTCACCAAGCCTCTCATCGCATTTCACAAACTAGAAAAATCCACCTATGCTTCTAATTCTCCAACGAACCCTATTTCTTCGAAACGATTTATCGAACCAGATCCAAGAATGCCGGTCAAGATCATCGATACCTGGTAACATATCTCTCTAATCTCCCGATCGCGTCATAACACGCACAACAGACTCATCGGCAAAAAGCCGCGATATCTCCGAGAAAACGCGAGTTTCGATTCACTCTACGCACGTGCTGCGGGGAGCGCGCCGATATTAAATTGCGCGCGACGACAGTTACAGCACGCCGGAGGACCGTTAAAGTGTATACACGCACACTCGTCATCGTCGTGGGACGATGGCTCGCTGAGATTTCCTGTATGATTTGCGGGTTCTACTTATTGCTAGTGAGGAGCTCTGTTGTTCTTGCTTGGGAAGGATAATGGAGGATTGTTTCGAGCAGTTTTTGGCGGGAAGGATGTTTTGACTGATGGTTCGCGGGTACGTGAAAATTGGTAGTTGGGATAGAAGTGGATAAATATTTGAGCAAAGTGTGCGTTGGCTGTTTTAATAGTTTTGCGTGTATAAGTTTTTTTTAATGCTAGGCTGTATTTGGTTAGCTTACGATAATTAAACATGAATTATAGACTCGCCATTTAAAAGGTTTTAGTTTTTTACATACCTCTACAAAATTTAATTATAAAATAAAATTTTCCATCTAGTGAATAAGAAAAATTATGTACCGAAACCACATTTCGAACAATTGTACTATGATTTTATAGATCTATTGACCAATGATTCCGAAGTAAATTTTTATTCTAGTTAACGCAATGCAGCTCCGAGCGTTTCTTTCAGCCGTAATAAATCCATTGCAAAAAGAGATCTCTGAACTTGACATCTTTATGCTCTAATGCCGCGACAAATGCGCGCTGTGTTCTCGATTATAGAAAAACCGAGCGGCATCCTTCAGCTCTCGCCGCACAATCACGCATAAATCAGCTGTTCGATTCATGCAAAAAGTCGCGTGTCATGCACCAAGCGTCCATGCGCAAACATTCGCCGTGTTTACCTGCTACTGTCGCCGGTCCCGTAAGTCTCTTTGCAGTCTTCTTTCTTCGCTTCGAAGCTTTTTATATGAGTAATTTTAAAAAATGATTTATTTATAAGTTGGAGTTCTTAAAATAAATTTTATTTCGTCTTTGCAAAATAATGCTACGTAATCGTTTGAGGAATCGAAATAAATCAATATTTTTTATTTTATCTATAAACGATCTGATGAAAACAGTTCTGAATTATTTCTTCAATAATGCTGTTATTCGTTTTTCTATCCATATAAATCATTTCGATTTCGAGTCATCTGAATTTTTTAATTAATCGTGAATGAAATTATTTAAATTATATTAACATTTTAATAACTCGTTTTATTCAACAAGTTTTTTTAAAGGATAGCGGGACCGACTCCTTGATTTATATATAATTATTAATTCTTTACACATTAAGCAATCCATAATAAATATTACTTACTTTAATTAATACATTACTTTTACATCACGGTTATCTCAACATTGCTCAGCGGGATTAAAGAACTTTCACTTATCAACACCATCGCGACCGGCGACAGACATAATGGATCGGCCGTGTTGTCAGAAAAATGTTTTCTGACGAAAGGTATCGATACATGCATAAACAAAGGTGTAAAAATAATGTCGACGTCATGATTTATTAAGATAGGAAACCTTTTCTCTACTATCTTCATTACAAGAGCTATTGATAGCAACATGATTACTTCATCAACGCGAACCGCTTTATTTACATTTAAAAAATGCTCCCCATACATCAAATCTCAATTAAATAACCGCTCGCTTTCAAGATCTCAATATTTACAATTAACCGCTCCCCTCCACCCAAAACACCAGCCAAAAATATTGACAAACATTTCAGTAAAAAAACTCAGGCATCCCTTCTCCACAACCACTTTATCTCCTCTCGCTCTCCTTCTCTTCCCACCTCTCTTGGTTTATCTCATCCAGCTGTGTGTGTTTGTGTATGTGTCAGGGTCGGGCATCCCTCTCCCTCTCTCTCTCTCTCTCTTGCTCGTGCATAATGCGCGAGCACGAGTTCGCGACAAACCCATGAGTTTGACCTAATATGGCGGGCGGCCCCCGCGGGCTTCTCTCTCTTTCTCTGTCTCTCTGGTGTACGAATGCTCGCGGGCGAGCTCCTCTGGTGGGGCTTATGTGTCTCTCGATCGAGGAGCGAGCGAGCGAGCGCGCGAGAGAGAGAAAGAGAGAGACAGAGAGCCCGAGAGTTCCTTTGACGGCTGCGCCGTGCCGTGGGACCCCCGCAGCCAGTACCTCACCGGACGTGCCTTAAGTAAGCCGTGCTGCTGCTGCTCGCTGCGGCGTAACGCGCGCACGAACACACGCGTTTTTCTTTACGCCGAGAGACAATAGCGTTCATTAGAGTCGCCGGGAGGACGCGTTTCAGTCTTCGTGTTTCCGTGCTGGACTGCGTCGGTGGACACGTGTGATTTTCCGAGGATAAATGTCTCAGTTGCTTAGCGTTGCTTTAGCGAGATGCTGCTGATTGTTGAGAGTCAATTGTTGAAATAGGGATTTTTCTTTTCAATCGGAACGCTAGCTGCTTTGCAAAAGTAGTTTCTTAATACTGACATATCAAAACAGGCTTTTATAAGAAAAAATAATTTTTATTTTACCTTTAAATTTATTTTACATCTGTTCTTTCAAAATTAGCCATTAAAAAACTTTCCCGCTTAAATTTCAAATCGTTATTTACTCTCCAACCATCAGCATCAGCGCTCTCCGCAATCAGCTGATCGCCTCGTTAAAGTCTCGCGCCCGAGACACACTCACAGTCATAACGATCGGCCATTACAGAAAAGTGCAAAAGCAACGTCCATGTAACTCTTCCATCAGTGCCATTAAAGCCTCAGAAGCAAAACAAAAATAAAAAATATTCAACGAAAGTGAGCCTCTCACCTTGTAAACGAGCCCAGCATCAGTCATGCCACCCGCTCATCAGCAGGCCGCCATAAAGCGGCTCGAAGCCCTCTTCAAGGACGTGAGCCTCGAGCAGAATCAGCCACAGAAGCCCCAGCGCATCGTGCGAGTCGAGACAAAGGTGAACCGCTGCTGCGAGATCCACGGCAACCGTTACAAGGAGAAC
This sequence comes from Eupelmus azureus, assembly GCA_030522685.1. NCBI lineage: Eukaryota > Metazoa > Arthropoda > Insecta > Hymenoptera > Eupelmidae > Eupelmus > Eupelmus azureus. Next base: position 9,009 of record JAPYZA010003013.1, on the reverse strand, counting down.
TGCGCTTTTCGCAGGAACGCTCCGTCCACTATTGTCACAACGACGATAACACCGACCACGCGTCGTGGATCCCTTCAGATGCCTATGTCAGTGCCCAAACGTGACGCTCATCCCTCCAGCTTTCCTAGCAGTCTGAGGCGAGATCCCCTGGGCTCGTCCATGAGCTCCATTGGATCTATCGGTAAGAAGGACAGTTACAGCAGCTCGAGTGGTTCATCGTCAAATATCAGACGCGATAGTCTGGGCAAATCCATGAGTTCTTTGAAGAAGGACACAACTACTACGAGCTATAACTCACCGCTAAGGCGCGACTATGTTGCCAAATCTATGGTGAATCTGAAGAATCCAACTCTCAGCAGAAGGGACTCTGATGGTACCCTGTCGCCGGTACTCTCTAGCACCGCCAAGATCAGGGAGAAACTATCGACCTCTGACCTGATGAGCAAAAGCACCACCAATCTGGGAAAGGGATACGTCACAAAAGGAGTGGGATTTAAGGATGACCCTAAGGTGGGCTCGTTGAGCAATCTGAGTAAAACCACAAGGATGACTTCATCCTACGATAGCCGGAAGTTCTCAGCTGATTCACTGGAGAATCTGCACAAGAGGCACTCCTGGGATCCCACCAGGAGGGGATCGTCCGGATCGTCAGGGGGTTGGGAAGACACCATCTGGGAGGACAACGACTACGAAACCAACGTTGATGAGGTGAATTGATGAATTATTTTTCTTGGAGGGAACGGAGGGTGGGCAGAGATGGTTTATTGGTTCTGATGAAGCCATTGATGATAACAATTGTGCTGATGGGTGGGAATTAAAGGAGCGAGTTACAGATGACTTTTAAAGCGTGTAATTTCGAGAGGATGATGTTTGGACGCTGCAAAACGATGACTTGCAGTTAGTTCACTAAGTGCTTCGAGTAATTTAAATTGAAATACAGAGCAGTAATTTTTTATGATCTTATGATCTGGATAGCAACTTTTTTTGTCACTGCAGAAAAATTTAGTTTATGTATCATGAGAACTTTTAGATAGTTTATAAAAATTGATTCAAAGTCATCATAAAATCGATTATTCTTCTCAAAGTTGATTCCTTCTTCTTTTATATTTGATTCTCATTAAATTATTTCGCAATAAATCTCCTTCGTTTCCCGACAAACAACTAAGAAAGGAACTCATTAAAATGCTGAAAACTCTTTCGCGCAATCGACTTATTTTCATAACGCTTTCATATTGCCTTCATCTACATAAAACGCATAGTGCACATCACTCTACCCAGCAAAACAAACCAATTTATAATCCTTTGTTTCATTAACCATTGCAAAACTAAAATCAATATCAACATCACCAAATCAACCTTTGCATTACTTCACACTCTTTCAGAAAATTACGTCAATTTAAGACATTTCAATCAAATATTAACAACACCCGCTAAAAACGTTAAAAGCATCGGTGCCGCGCTGGCACGTGTACCAGCGATGACTCACCTCGATATCTCCGGCGCGAACTATGCGATTGTCTCTCTCTCCTTTGAAAGAAGAAAAAACGCATTCCACTCTCCCGGCAAAACGCTCCCTTCTAACGCTCCGTATCAAAAATCCCGGTACGTTCTCGGAAGGCCAATAAAAGCGAGCCCCACTCTCTGTCTCTTTCTCTTTCTCTCTTTCTCTCGTGTTTATACAACGGGAAGCGAGCTCGCCTCGAAAATTCATAGGTTTACGCACGGTCAGGGCCGCAGGTAAGAGGTGTGCGCGCACTCGGCGCATTCGGTTGCGTGCGATATGTGTATATGTATATCTGACGTACTTATCTGCCTGGCTCGCGTCATCGGTATGCCGTGCATGGCGCGAGAGGCGGCAATTCTTAGTCACTCTCGGGCCGTTTCTTCATCTCATTTTTTTCGCGAGTGCTGTTCGACTTTCTTTCGGCTGATTTCTTTTTTAAAGTTTTGCTGGATGCTTTCGAGAGGTGGAAGTGTTTAGGAACGATGGTGATATAGGTTTGATTGAGAGGTTAGGTTGGAAATGGCCTATGAATGGTGTGGGAGTTTTAGGTGGGCTACTTTCGGGTTTTGATTGAGCGATGTGATTAGAACTGTCCTCCTGTTGTTGTGGAACTTGTCATTCAATTTGTTTTCATTTTGTATTGATCAACGGTTTTGTGAGAAATCTGGCTCAAAATCTTTTGATGAATTATTTAGAAACAATATTTACTTTAAAAAATTTGCACTGACAAATAAATGTTTTGGATTGATTTAAGTGAAAAAGATTAAAAAAAGACGTCTATGGTTCAAAAATTGCAAAATAGAAATCCGCTGACATTGACTAAGGAGTAAATTACTCAGAATTTCCAAACAAACAAGTCATAAAAAAGCCGAAAGCATTAAAAGTCCCGTCACGCAATTTCAAAATTGCATTAAAATCCCCTATCCAAATCAAAAATCCAATCCTTGACTCTATAAAATCCACTCCACTCCAGAGACAAGCCATTCACCCGTACTGATTCCATACATAATCGCATTAGCTCTATACACAAGAGGCTCGAGTGTCCGCACAATTAGGCGCTATAAATGTTGAGACAAGTCCCCCCGTATGGAATTTCAGCCTGTAGAAACGGCGCCTCGATCCTTTTTGCTCTCGCTGTATCTTTTTCTGGCTCGTTCGGGTCAATTACGAAAGCCATTCCAATGCCAGATGGATCGACGTAGCCGGCCTTTTTTCTTCGCCTCGCTCCTTACGAATCGGCGGCTCTGTACCGTGTCGATGCAATTGAACGTAATAAGGACGAGTGCTGAGATGCGGTCTCTAGACTTTAAAGGCCTTTTTCATTAGCGCGCAACCGGTTTGGGGTCGGGCACAAGGTGCTCGTGTTTTGACAGCTCGTAATTGAAGCTGACGAGCGAGAAATTTGCAACACGCGCTTTGAGTGGGTTAATAACTTTTTGCGATTGCAAGTGAAAACGAAAGTTTTATGGTAAATGTTTTTTGTTCTGAGTTTTGATGAATATTATTTACTTGCTCGTGTGAATATCATATATATACAATGTAACACGGTACGGATTATTTGTATTTGTACTGCAAATCTGGTACATACAAACTAATAATCTTAAAATTTTAAGTATTTGCTAAAATTTCCATTCGTATATACCAACGTAACTCATAGTCCAAAGTCCAAAAAATAATTTTCAGTATTTTAAAATTCTCATAAATGATTGCCATATATGTTTTAATATTTCTGAAATTTCAAGTATCATGTAGTCATTATTTAGTATCCAAGGAAAATAATCAAAATACTAATTTCTAATAGTATATACATTTATCAAATATTATTTAGTTTCCTAACTTATATTTGTTTGATGTTGTTTAAGAGAAAAGTAGAGAAAAATTGAGACTTGAAAGTATTTTTTTATGAATAATTTTTACCATTCTAATCTCAAGATCACGACTTTGATCATAATTTTTAGCACCCACGGTAAAAAATGAAATACGACACTCATGCGTAAAGCAATTTAATTCTTTCATATTCTTCGTATTATTTTTGTAACTAACTAAATGTTTCATAAAACAAATTGCTATTCTATAACATAATAAATGTCGAATTTTTTAGTATTAATTTACTTAAATAAAATTAATTTACTTAATAAAATAAAAACTTAAATATGCGATATATGTTTAAACTTGAACAGATTATTAACTATCCATATAATTAATAAATTGAACTATACTTCGATAAACTTTATTTTTATCTCATTATCAATTTTATTAAAAAACATGACATTGTCATAATCGGTTAAATCATTATCTCATTATAATACTTCGAGGCGCAGAACAAAAAGCCAAAACACTCGCAAACAACCTCCATATATAAAATTTTCGAGGGAACCTCAGTGAGGCCATGCCTCAATAACGCGCGCATGACAATCGGAAAAGGATTCCATTGTAAACAAATGAAGCGTAAACAGCTTCTGTCATCTCTCTCGATTGGTTTTATTTCCTGAAACACGGCACAATTAAGGCGATACGCTCTCATCTCGCCACCCACGCGCGCTGCCGAACCGTAAGTCGGCCCTGACTGAAGATGGCCTACACGCTTTTTTCCCCCCGATTTCATCCGTGTTGTTTCTATTTTTTTGCAACAGACACACATTATTTTTTATTACCGATGTTTTACGCAGTTGAGAGACGGGATATTCGCGTCAGTCCCACGCGTTTAGCTGGATATGGCGATTCCGAGGCGAGAGCGCGCTCGCATGTAATATCGCGAACGCGCGCGTGTTGAGATGCGTGGAGAGAGAAAAAAATTGGAAAAATATTTATGCGCGAATTGTTGCGTCACGGAAAACGATTGATAGGGAAATCAGATTTTTCGAGAAAAATATAGGGGAACTTTGTTAATATTGATTTTTTAACTTGCTTTGTTAAAATAATTAGCTATACTCCTTGGTAATATTTATTTTTTCTAACTAGAATCGGTGTGACGGAGCATATTTGTATAATAGATCAACTTTTGGAATGAAATTTAAGGTACAATTTGAATATTTTGATTGGTAATTATAAAAGTTTTAAAAAAATGCAGAGTATTGTGGTCAGTATTAATATAAATTATATTTTGTTAACTTTTTCTATTATACAAATTTAAAGATTTATAAGATTTTTTTAGAAGAAAACTTCAAAAAAGTTGTATTTATAATTGAGGTCTTTTTGATTGACTGAAGTATAAAGTTTACGATAAAAATTTATTTTTCTATCGCTAGAAAACATTCAGTTTCTCGATTCGTTTCAGATTTTTATATTGCGGTTGCAAATAGAAAACGCGCGATAAAAATGTATGAATTACAAATGTTGTTTTCTTAGTCTCTTTCCAACGTTACACTCGAGCCGATGCGGAGATCGGCGATTAGCCGAAGAGGTGTTGCTGCCCGCGCAGAAATGGCCAACGTAGTCATGGTGCGTGGGATTCCAGAGCACAGCACAGATGTATAACGAGTGAATGAACTTGCGAGTAGAAGTACCTCCTAGACTTTTTTTAGCCGCCACGTGCCTCACGTTTATTGCGACTATGCTTATGGTAATGGACTTGATGTCATAGAACCATTGATATGGGCAGGGAGAATAATGAACAATGACAGTACGCTGAAAATATATAGGAAAATGAAATAATTTAGTTTTAAATTATTTTAAATTATTCAAATATTTTTATTTATAAAATATGGAATCAAAACAAACGTCAATATAAACTTGAAAAAATGTTTCTATTAAGTTAAAATAAGTTTTTAAAATAAGGTTTTTAATAATTCATATATTTACGCTTTTTCCTTAGTATATATTTAATGTCAACATTTTGAGTTTACAAAACCGATTAATTTAAAACCAAACATTGGAGCCCAAATTAATTTATTTGTGCTGAATGATTTATGTCCTATAAAAATTTATAACAATTTTCGATTTATAACAGAGTCTATTTTATAGTCCGAGAGATTCTTTGCGCTTGCGCAGAGCGCTTTTTCCTCAGAGAAATACAGCAGTACTTTATTCTCGGCTGAGCGAGAATAAAAACGCCACTTTAAGCCGGGGTGTGCTAAACAAATATTAAAATAAGAATTGACTTTAATTACAGAATTATAAAAAATTATCTCAGAAATTGGTATCGCAGTTTATTAGCACTCAACTATCTCAAACTTAAGCATTTTTAATGGATTTATCGACCTATAATTTAAAATAGAATAAATTTGAATGGTAGAAATAAGATTGATATATTTTTTTAAAAGATAAAGAGATATATCACATGCTTTAATAATTACTTTTTTCACTACATTACCATATTTCAGACTTTCAAATAGAAAGACAGAAAGTGATAAACGAATTTATTAACATAATATGATATATCAATGGCTCTTATTCATAAGGGCGTATTTCAGAAATCCAAGGAAAAAAGAGAGATCATTTACAGTCGTTTAATAAAAGAAATATAAACAAGAATTTAACAAACGCATTAAATAAAATATATTACTTTCTTGTTGGAAACAAAGTTGTAAATTAATAAAAATTAAATAATTAATACGATAAATAAAAGAGACACTGTTGGAGGGGCTATCGTTACACGGTCAGTCGATTATCGAAGTTAAACAGTGTTTAGCGCGGTCAGTGCTGAATGGTGAGTACCCACGCAGATGGGTGACTACTTAGCCGCACCAGCAAGGGCTTTTTTCAATAATATTTTTATTCAACGCGGATAACTTTTTTCAACAAATATAGGTACATATATTATGTCTATCCGTGCATATAACTTGATATGTTTTCAATTGTAGCACTAACAAACATATTGAGCGCGCGCACTACAATTTTTGCTATTTCTTTAATTTTGACCAACCGTTGATCAACGACAGGCTAAAAGTTTGGCGAAATAAGCAAGTTTGTTGGCCAATGTTTGATGAACTCATGAAATCTAGATAAGATTTAGACTTAATAAACAACTAGCCTATCAAAATGATCTGCTTATTGCAGTTAATTTTGTCGCTTTGGATTTACCCATTAACTTTGTTACCAAGTAAATGAATTCAGATCATTATAGACTTACTTAAATTTAAATTCATTGAAAGTCTCAGCAAAATCTGCGTTTATCCTTTTTACATCTTTTAATTAATATACAGCACCTTCTACCTAAAATTATGGGAAAATCAGCTGTGTCCATTTTCATTAGCTCAACATAAATCCACAAAATTACACGTCTCCAAAGTACTTTTCTACAAGGGTTCCAAACCTCTCGCACCTCAACTACCAACTCTACTCTCTACAGAACTTAGCATACGTAACGCACCATCTCCTACTCTCAAAAAGGAGGTAGAAACTTGCCAAAGCTCAGTCTAGAACGACGCTCAGTGATTTACTCTCCGCGGAAGCGTCGTAAAAGCATCACGCTATACCGTTGCCACAGCGGCTGGTAACGCAAGGCTGTCCCCTCTGATGATTGACCGATCGCCGGCGCGTCCCGTTAACGAAAATTGACGGCCATTGACGCGGTCCTTGCCTGGCTACATAGTATACACGTGTTGTTGGACGGGGGGAAGCAGGAAGAACGCTGTATAGCTTTTGCGCGCTCGTGGAAGAAGAAGTCGTCGCGAGTTAGACAGTATCGCGCGGTGCTATTCAGACTGGGAAACGCGATTGATGCTATCGAGTGTGTAATTTATCGCGCTATGCTCTATCGATGGGAGAGTGATTATTAGGGGGAATGATAATTTGTGTTTTGAGTGAGTCGTTAGCGATTGATCGATGACGGGAATGCAGTGAATTTTATTAAGATTTTTCTAATATTTTGTTTCTCTGTTTATTTATAGAAAGTGTAAGTTTTTTAAATTACTTTTAATACCAAAATTAACCGTATTGTAGTTTTGAGCAAGTAATTTACATATTAATTTCGTAATAACCATTTTGAGTTTTAAACAAATGTTGAAAAGAGAATTTCGATGCAGATGTATGTTAAATCATTTTTCTGGCTACATTTCAATGAATTATTAAAAAATGTAAGTCCTAATGTCAAGGAAAATGAATAAATTATAAATATATGAATATTCTAAAGATTTTGTTATACAATCCATGCAAGATTCAACAAACAATTATGTAAAGTAATTTGCTTTTAAACATTAAAAAAACATAAATGACTCATGCATTTTTTACCATTATTTAAAGTACAAGATTTTAAAATTTTGCTTAGAACAATTAAGAAAATAATGTCCTTTAACTCAATGATATTCTTTTAGTTGCTTGAAAATATATTATATTCATTAAATATTATATTTATTAATAAATTTTCAATTTTCACTTTTATAATAAGTTAAATGATACACGGAAAGAAAGTTTTCTTGCGACAAAAAGAAATAATTGTAATAACCCTAATAATTCCTAGTAGCGTTGGTCTCACTTAATGACAGCATAGAAACAGGAAATTTTGTGATACCATAATTATGCTATGAAAACCATGTCTATGAATAAATTGGATTTCCCCTTTTGATGTATCGGCAAAATAATCGATATATAGCTAACATAAACAAAATTACACCAATATTACTAAAAATTATGCTACAATGTCACGCTCCCAATTCACAATCGCACTTCACGAAACCATCTCGGAAAAACCACAACAACACTCCCACATCCAAGAGCGCTAATTTCTTCCTCTCCACTCCTACCGAAACCTTCAACGGCGCCCAATTAATCACCCGGCTCACAAAGCCCGCAGCGCTCCGGCAAATGAACGGTTAACGCAAATAAAAATTTATCGCCGCGCCTCATGAATATTCATCCAGAGTCCTGCGTGCGCCGAGACAATTATCTCTACACTTTCCACTCTCGCACTGCTCGCTGCGCTACCGATTTGCGAAAGAGGCGGAAATCTTTTCACTGCGCGAGACAGTTTTTTTTTTCTGCCACCGGCCGCGCGTCCCACGCGCGTTCCGGACGCCTAATCGCAATTGCACCATTGTTGCGCGCGTTTTCGCGTTTTCAATTAGCCTCGACTTTTTCTCATCCGTGGGGCGCTCTGTGTTACACAAACGTTATTTTCGCGCGCGCAGCAGCAGTTGGTACTTATCGCACCTGCCTAATTTGAAAGTGTAATTAAAGGATTTTATATAAGTGCTTTTTTGGTGCAGAAGAAGGGATCAATTCGCAGTTGGTACTTATCGCACCTGCCTAATTTGAAAGTGTAATTAAAGGATTTTATATAAGTGCTTTTTTGGTGCAGAAGAAGGGATCAATTCGTACACCGGCAGTCTGATTGAGAAATGCTTTTGATTATGGGGGAAACCGGCGTGAGAATCGAACCGCAGCGGTGCGTTTGGTAGGTCGGTAATATTGGAGATCGATTAAACTGGTTTTGAGTGAAAAAATGTAAATTAACTCTAACGTTATGCGAAAATTAAGATAACAGTTATCAATGCTCGTGAGATAACATAGGCAGGACATGTACCGAGTCAAGCAAAAGCTTGTCTTACCATAATCGACATGTATCT
>JAPYZA010003012.1:0-24864 GCA_030522685.1 Eupelmus azureus | reverse complement strand
GCTGATTTCGCCCCTTTTATGCCCCACTCGACAAAGGGAGTTGCGAGCTGCTACTAATTTACGCCACTTGTTAATTTTGATTGCGACGGTTTTCATATCTCGGGCTGTAATTTTCCGGAGTATTGTGCGCGTTTGGTACGTGCTAAATTTGTAATCTCGGTTGCGCGCTGGGATTTCTTTTTTTCTTCTCCCTACGTCCAGCGCAAAAAGTAGCGTTGAATAACGCTTTTTTTACGCTCAGTTTTATATAATTTAAAAGCGCGGGATTAAGGCGCAACTCAAAAATGAATGTCCGCCTGTAACCGCGAAATAAAACCAGTATATATTTTCATCAAATAATTTCTCTTTCGCGCTCCCTTTGCATTGCTTTTTATTATTTTAGCGCATAAATGAAATTTCAAAAAAGAATAACTGGCCGCGCGCGCACCTACAACATATTAAACTCCAGCCGCTATTAACATTGCGCGTTTCTCATAACGTTAAGCGCGTAAGAGCGTTTTAGCCGCGAGCAAGATTATAACGTGAAAAATTAAAATTCGCGAAAATCTCGGCAACAATATACTTGTTAGTCTGGGCAGGCCGTATTAATTAGAAAGACGAGGAGCCGGCTGCTCGATTTTGTTGATAAAAAAGCAACTCTCAAACGTGCAATTATAGTCTTGGGGCCGGCTCGTTCTGCTTCCTCCCTATCCTTTTCGCATCTCTCGTCGGGGCTTTTTTCCGGCCCCGCGGAGTTAACAATCCCGCTCGCTCCAGCCAACGGAAGCGCATCGCCCGAAACGAGCTTCCCTTTCTCACTTGCAGCCCGGGCTTGGCCGAATGGAGAAGAGCAGGAGCAATAATTCCTGCGTCTGCGTGGCGATTTTTCTGGCCCGTAGAATTTTAGGAGCGCCCAGCCCTCGTAAACACAGTCCAGGGGGCCTCACCCCCCCCCTCCCCCCACTCTGGAGCCCTGCGTGCGTTCCCGGCGCTATATATCGCCAGAGCATCGTGTCTCGCTTTACCTCGCTTTCACCCCATCGCATTTCCTCTCTTTCTCTCGCTCTCGGCTCTTGTGCGCTTATATGTATGTATGTATACGTTGACCCGCGGCTTTTGTGTGTTCGTGCTGCTGCAGCGGCGCCGCCGGCAGCGCGGGGGAAGGAGAAAAAATTTTTCACGTGCGCGCGCGCCATCAATAAGTTTTTAGCACGATTCTCCCTCTCCTTCCCCCCTCGCGCGCGCTCGTTCGCTCTGGCTCGCTTTTTTTCGGGTCACTTCGAAATCTCTGACGTATGGCGAAGTGCGCGAAAGTTGTAACGAGTAGAATTATGAAGTTGAACTCTGAAAAGCTTGCACGCGCGCGCGCACTGCTGTATACATACGTGTACGGTTGCTATCTTCGTTTTTCTCTCTTTCGCTTCCTTCCTTCCCGCCCGTTAAATCGTAAAATATTTTACTTTGAAAATATTGAAAAAAAGAAATTTACGAAATAGGATGTGTACTGCGCTGTCTATATATATGCACGGGCTGCTTTTTTTACGGCGAAAAATTGCAGTGTCCCGCGCGCCCTCCAATGAAATTTACTGGCTTCGAATAAACATTTATCTATCTCGGTACTTCTAAATGTTTGAAAATATTTAATTGGAAATAATAAATCTGTGTATATTAATTAACAAAACGAAAAAAAAAATTTTAAACATAATGGCTAGACGCAATCAATACGGCATATGTGATATACGTAATTTTTAGTCGTTATGGAATATAATAAAATGTTTTTCAAAAATTATCCAATGTTTAAATAAGTCAGTGCCGGAAAATTGTCGGAAACGCACAAGAAGTTGAAACCTCCCGAAAACCAATTTTGGCGAGCTTTTTGAATGAATTCTTTCAATGACGGGCAACATAATACTTGTGTACAATGAAGCCTATGTATATAGCGATTTTTAACTCTCATTTACAGATCCTCCAGATGATTTTATAACTTATCAAAAAGCAAATGGCAAATTTAAAGCAGTCAGTTTTTAAAATGTCCTAGTCTTCTAAATATAACAGATAGTTTTGCTTATTATTTTTTTTATTATACAACTTTGCATATGTATATAACTAAATTAATTTCAATAATTTTGTTATTGCACAATTTAGTATAAAAGTAATACAATACTTATATCATAATCAGAACTGTTGCAGTCGTGAATGAATGTGACAAGTTAAATTAATGAAATTAATAAATTGAAAAAGCTTTTATTTCAGTTTTAATTAATAAAAAAATACCAATCAGTTTACATCAATAAACAACTTAAAAAAACCAATATTTGTTTTTGTATATTTTTCATCATACTTCTGATTGTTGAAAATTTTAAACTTTTTTATATTTTTATATAAAAGACATTGAAAAATAATAGTTTGTTTCATTTTAGAGAGTATAATAATAATCAATATCTAACTATTAAAAGAATTTCGAAAGCCTCGTTAAAATCGGTTTCACAAAGTACTGATACCCTCCTCGTCCCATAATGCAGAGGCCCAGCAAGACTCGAGAGAAAATTGAGGCGCAGCTCGAGCTCTAGTAGCGATTCTCTTAGATTTCCAGGCTTTTAGCCGATCGCGGGAGAACAAAGGCAGAGCCGCGCGAGTTGATGCGAATTAAAAGTAAATCAATCGATATTTCACGACTCGTGTGTAAAAAAAAAGCGGCCGCTTTCGGGGGCTGGCCTATGGGCGCAGGAGCGCACGCGCTGTAGTCCAACAACTTTGAGCGGCTTTTAGCACCAGCGGTGAGCGCGCTCTCACAGAAGATAGCTATATAGAAAACTAGCGGCGCCAAGTAGAAGAGGGAAAGAGAGAGAGAGTTCGGGCAACTTTAATTTAGATTTTGCCCAGCGCGCTTTCGTCTCTCATACCCGCTCTCTGGCTGAACGTTTCAACCTTCATTTTCTCTCTCCCCGGCTCTCTCCCTCTCTTCCACTTTTTTTTTCGCAAGCCAGCCTCCTTCTCCCCGTTCACCATGTTTGCTCGATAGAACTTCAGATAGCTCGGAGGTAACACGTAGAAATGTTCGCGCTCGCTAGCGCAAGCGCACACACCTACGTACAGACACACGCTCGTATAATACAAATGGATTTTCCTAAAATACGTCCGCCATTTCTAGCCGAATGAAATGCGCGATTGGAAAAGAGGAGAGGAAGAGAGAGAGAGAGAGAGAGAGAGAATTTTAATTAGATTCCAGTCTTTTTCCCCATTATCTCCCTCGTGACCCAAGTACTATCGAAGACGTTTAAATCATTAATTTCTTTTTTCTCAAAGGAAAAAAATTGAATTTAATTGATAAGTTCAATTTTAGAGGTTTATTTTGAGGAGAAAAAGCGTAGTTTTCTATCCATTGGCGAGCTACTAATTACATCTTTGATTACAAAAGCGGGATCGGATAAAGAGTTTCATTTCACTGTTAGATAGAACATTTTTTCATACCCCACAGCTATTGCCTACAGCGATCTTTCCTTTAATAGCGAGAATATTCTTTTCTAATTTTAATCAAATTTTCCATCGGTTCATGATTGAGTTCATAAATTTTAATCAGAGTTACAACAAACTTGTGCGCCAAACAAATTAAGTTCTAATCTTAATGACAGTTCCACGAAGACTCTGAAACGCATTATACACCCTTCCGATAATTATCAAAAATCAATTTTTTACTCTCTCGTAGGGCTCTCCCCTTAACTTCCAATCACTTTTCGATTAAGCCATAAGCTCTACCCTTGCGCTCGCTCTCCTAAGCTTTGCCCGCGGAACGTTCGACGTAGTATTAAATTTAACTCGATGCCGGAGAGAAGCAGAGGCGGCGGCAACAGCACAACTCTCCTCCCCCCTCTCCTCCCTCCTTTATTGAATCAAGCCATAATAGATATACCCAAAGATATATATGTATATGCACGTGACAGAGCTTAGCTCTGCAAGCTAGTAACAGTGCTGAACTCATGAATTTTCATTCCCCATGTTGCAGTGACATCCGAGAACGCCGGCTACAGCAGCCACAGGATCGCCGATCTGACGATCACCGGGCTGGTACTGCTCCAGCTGTGCTTGAGATAGTCGCCCAACCATTGAGCCGAGGAGGACGATTGCAGCAGCGTTTCCCAGGTATGCTAATTGCGCGACGACGACGACGACGACGACGCCGCCAGTGTTACGAAACAGCAGCGCAGCTACCGAACAATACAGAGTCGACGACGACGACGGCGACGACAAGAACGAAGATTAACAGCTCGCAGGCATAATCTATAATCGACATCCACAAGCAACCTTAAACGAAAAAGAAACTCAAGAGATATGTGACTTTACGTGGTTTTTATCAATTAAGTCTATATATTATATATATATACACACAATACGTACATTGATTGATGTTGAATGAGAGCGAGAGAGTGAGCGGAAGCGAAAATGAGAGAGCGAACGATATGTTTGACGTCGCGCGTCGACTCGACGAGTGGAGGCTGCGACCGTGCGAGCGCGCCCGTCGCGTGCTTAAATGTATGTACCGAATTTATTGTTAATATGATTGTTACCTTGGCGCGCGCGGGGGACGACGCGTCTGACGGATGATGGATCCGTCGACGACGAGATATCCCGCTGGGCGCGTCGCTATGGTTGATTACACAACGAGGATAAGTACGCCGTGTTTCGATTGACGATTATATTTATAAAGAAAGATAGAAAGAGACGGAGGGTGAAGAGAAAAAATTTCCAATCAAAATGAAAACGAAGAAAGAGGGATATGAGAGGAGGGAAGGAAAAAGTGATGATCGATCGTCTAGGTAAAGTCTCTAAGTAGATTATACATATTATTACTCGAATAATCTGCGATAACGATAAAAGAACGAGATGTAAATGTAATTCCCATAGTTGATAGAGGCAGTTAAAATGACGCGCGTATAAGGTCGTAAACGGGCTGGCGGCCGGTCGCGAGAGCTATCCGAAAGGCATTAAAATCCGGTCTGGGCGAGGGCGCGCACGGGCGCAACGGAACTCGGTAGATATAGCAATGACTAAAAACTCGTTACGTTGGAATTCCCAACCAGCAGATACCAGTATATATACATAGTATAGCGTCCAGAGGAATCGATGAGTGTTTAAATAAATCGGATTTTGTCACGCGGCTGAGAGAGAGATAAACGATTTCATTCGTACCAGAAACAAAAAAAAAAAAGAAAAAAAGAAAAAAATAACGATAAATAAATATAACCAAAGGGAAGTGCAGAGGCTCCTGTCGATGTGGCTCGATTAATTCGCGTTAAAGAATTACCGGGAAAACGGGATATCTCTCGTTGCATAATTTAGTGCTAGAACAAACAACGCCGAGAGTATAAGAGAGAAAGAGAAAATCAAAAGAACGAGGACCGAATGCGCGCGAGAGGATCCTCTTTCCGATCTTTATTCCCGTTCCTTTCCGGTTCGTCTTGGCACCGAACACTAGAGTAGGATTAAAAAAGGGAGAGACAAAGAGGGAAACGAGCAAAAAAGAAAAGTCCAGGAAACTCCAGATTTTTGCAATGAATTTCGTTTTCTTTTCTGCCTTTCCTTTGCACGGCATCAGCACTAAATGCAATTCTTTATCGCTGTTTCGTTTACTCTCTACTTTCCTGACACATACAGGACGAACTGGCTTCTTTTTTATTTTCGACTAAATTTTTTTAAGGCTCAATTCTTTTAAAATAAACAACTCGCTCCTACTATATTACTCTTTAAACTGAAAGTTTTATACTGTTTACTTTTATAAGTTGTTTTTTACTGCCAAACAATCTAACGAATAATTTTTAAAAATGTCTAAAACCGTTCTAGTCAATACTAAGAAACTAATGAACGTTTAATATTTTATGGATCTTTGAAAAACAGCTATACCCATTTTCTTATGCCATTATTTACACCATACCATTTATATAAATTTATTTTGTTTAATTGGACCATTACGACGACGCTACAAAACTGCCTGACAAAGAACAATCGTCGCCCATCCGTGATCAGTGGCCCAATCGACCACTCTAAATCCAAGCACCAAACCGTGATCATGTTAAAAAAGTCGCGATCGTAAAAGCAGCTGGCCTTTAAGAAAAAAACGTCGCCGAACTCAGCCACTTCACGGTATCGCGCACATATTGTAGCCGTGTCGCGCTAGCAAAATTGTATATGTAAAGTGCGCGGCGGAGCGAGAGAAGCCGGAAGAAAAAAAAAAGAGGAGCCAGAGCCAAAAATGGACCGGCAGCGGCGGCGGTGGCAGCAAGAAACGAAGAGGCGAAATGGAAAATTTGTCGAGATCGATACTGCTGATTGAAACGAGATAGCGGAGCGGAGAATCAGCTGCACGAATGCGCCGTTTTTCATTCTCTTTCTATTTCCATGAAACGGCCGATAAAAGCGCCGGGCGCGTGATATCGCCTCCATATGGATATCGCGCGTGCCACTTGTATAAGTAATGCGCGTACTCGCCTCTAGCAGGCTACCCCCTGCCGCCATTCCGCTGCTCTTTTCCTCTTGTCGCGCATGTATATACGTATACGTGCATTCCGCGCGCGCGCGCGTGACGCTCCCGCCGAGATATGTAAGAAATGTAAACGGTACGCAGGCAAATATCGCCGGAACGGATAGCCACGCGGCTTTCGTCGCTTTCCGAATGGACACTTTTTGCAAGCTCGCGCTGATTATACGAGGAATTCGGTGGCACTTTTACTTTCGAGATGTCGTGGTAAATAAATAGTGATTGGGAATGTGTCTTAAAATGTCGTTGCTGCGTTAAAATGCAAAAATTGTATAATCTTTTATGAAACGTTCACGAGGTCTTCAGTTATCACGCGATTACAGATTTATAAAAGTATGATATTAAAGTAATATTGATTAAGAGAGCAAATGTTTTAGTAGTAAAATTAAAATTTGAAAAAATATGAACATTTGCAGCAGAAGGAAAATAGTTTCTTAAGATTAAGATAATTTCTCGATTCAATACAACATGATAACAGTGATCCAATAATCAATAAATGAAAAAGTGACGAAATTCGCGTACACCTATTCGTGTTATTATTTTCTTCTCTCAGTGACAAGTTTGCCTATATTCGATATAACGTTTTTGTCGGGATAATTCTTCGGGACGAGCTTAAGTAAAATGTATATAATAAACCAATAAAGGGAAAAAGAAGTAGATGGACCGGCGATACCAAATCAAAAACGATAGTAAAATGGGAAGTTGAAATGAAAATGATTTATTTTTGTTTCTCGCTATTAATTCGCTCGTGCGTTCGGATTTTTCTCTATGAAATACTCTGAAATTCATAGCGGGAAGCTGTTATATTTAAAAAAAAGTTAGGAATACCAAATATTAATATAAATGCTGCAGAGTGTGTTGGGCAGATGATTGAAATAAAGTTTCTTTTTTCAAAAATTATTAAAATTTTAATTAATCTGATGAAAATTCCTGCCAATATTTTTAGTACTTCTGTATGGTTTTAATCATATTTACTTTAGGCCTTTTGAATGATGTTAAAGTTGTAAAAATGCTTTTTAAAAAATGTTCTTTTCAGCGAATCTCTTATTTATATTAAATAAAATGTATGAAAGTGCAAGCTGCGTTCCATTACCCAGGGTAATAAATGTAACAAATAAGAAGCGTATACATGAGTTTTAATTGTCAATAAGTTTTTTTTACTCGCTGTAACTTGTAAAGTTATCGCAGTGTCGGCACGACGTGCAAAAGAAATTATGTATAAAGCATCGAGCGTCAGTGCAATTATTCCTGTTACTGCATATTTAGTTTCAAGTTCCATTCTAGTATTGTAAGATTCGTTTAATTTCACAAGTAAAAAGACGTTCGAGCGAAAACAATCGTAAAAGAAAATCGACTCGATCTAAAAAAAAAGAGGTAAAAAAATAAAAACGTAAGTGTACTAAAATGATATTGCCTCAACACCGTAGTCGACTTTCTTTTCATCGATTGTTCGAGCTTAAGCATAAAACAGCAAATCAAAAAATGTGCGTACAGAATATACGAGTGTATGTGAGCGAGAGAGAATACAAGTTGGAAGTTGCGTGAGCAGAAGTGCAAACGTACGTGTTCGTGAAAGGGTACAGATGTGAAAATACCGCGTTATTATTATGCAATGTAAATATAATTTCGTTTGTACGCATGAGATTCAAAGCTACGGTAATAAAATCGGATTTTCTGTGCTCATATACAAACATGACTTGTCTGTGTACATGTGTGTTCTCCAACCAACTACCTGCAAAATACGTATATTATACATCTAATATCCAGGGAGCGCCGTTTGCGCGTGTGCAGCCGACGTAGCTTTGTGCCAGCCCCGCGGTGGCACATCGACGGCAAGTACGCGCGCGGCGCGCGCCAGTCTCCAATTATATCAGAGAGAGAGAGAGACGTCGCCCCTTCAAACGCACACCGCAATGTCAAGTTATCTAGATTTCCGTATGGTGCGCCTGCACGAGAGTGTACACACACGTGGCCTCTATGACTTTCCTCTGAAAATGTACTCTCGATTTCGCGGCTCCAGCGCACGGCCAGACACACTGCTGAATTAACCTTCATCTAAGTGAGGAGGATCCGCTCTCTTCTTTGTGCGCGGCCCTCTGCGGTTGCGTTTGACTAGCTCCTCCCGCGGGCCAGTATAAATCTTGCGGCCGCGCCAGCGCGCCCTGTTCTTGGGGAAAGAGTACAGACATGAAAGAGATTCATTGAGGCTGGCCGCAGGATCGCGATAGCTCTCCGCGCTCCAGAGAATCTAGTTTCAGCTGTTTGACTTTTTCAGCTACTTCCAAGTTAAATAATCTTTATGAGGGAATGGCCTGTCTTTTCTTTCATATTCTTTTATTGCTCTTTTTCAATAAAATGTATATTATCAGCATTTAAGATGCTTTTAAAAACTTAACTCGGTCTTTTTATTGCTAAACTATGGCTTTTAAAACAGAAAATTCAGTTGTTTAACTAGATTGACTAATTTATATAATAATTAATATAATTGTGTCTGTTATTTAGCTCCTCATTAGGCCCTTTAAAGTTTAAATGATTTGGCCAAACTAATTAAATTTAATATGGATTTTTTCATACTTTTCTTTTGACGAGCATCAGACAGCTAAACTTTCCAAGAAAATTACATGCAAGATGAAAATTATAAAGTTTCGCAGCTTCTAAGAAGAAAGTTCCAGACAGCTTACGCTGTACACCAAAGGTGAAAATATTTCAAGGCAGGTATTTATTTACGACTTCTCTTATTTACATACATTTACAAAAATAATTGATATTATTACTCGTTATTCAATTTTCATCGTTACTATAAAAAAACAAGTGCCAACAGAAAGCGCGACTATTTGACTTTGATAAGCAGCCGCACGTCCGTCGCAAAATACATCTCCATAGAGCAGCAATAAAAGCCCCGGCACATGCATTCGCTCGTCGTAAAAAAGCATCGGAGAAACTCGACGAGCACGAGCCTGAACTGCATATCGCTCTCCCATCGCATCGGGAGCCGCAAGCTCGAGAAAAAAAAGCTCCCGTCTCGAAGAACGTCTCGCGCTGGAACGGGTATATTGCAAAGTGGTTGCTTTGCTCGCCGAGTGGCAAACGAGGAGCAATTCCGCGCTCTCTCGCTATGATCAGCGCGGGTGGGAGGTAGACGGCGTCGCCGCGATTCTAAATAAACTTTGACCGAGAGCTTGCGCGCCTCTCATCGGGGGTAACGAGGCCGTTTGCTTTTGCGCTTGCGTCCTAGCTGCGCGCGGAGCCGTTTCGTAACTTCAGCACTACAATCGTTTCTCGAGCGCTTCATATTCGCCCGGCCAGCCTTGGTTCTTCGTTCTCTCTCTCTCTCTCTCCTCGCTTCAGGGACGTTCAATGCAACAGCAGCACATCCGAGATGTGTTGTGTATGCGCCTATACTTGCTCTGGCTTGGAGACGAGTTTCCTCTCGCTTCGCTGTTCTCTTTAGCTCTGCTTCTCTCTCGCTGTTCTCCCTCGCTCTCGCCCGTTTCGCCCTCCGCGAGGCTGACTTTGATTCTCTGTGCGTCGTGTTGGGACTGGATGGAGCAAGAGAGAGGGACTTTGAAGAGAAAATCATTCAGATTCCTTGGAGCGATGCTAGAGAAGGGGAGCAGCAGGAGAGAAAGAGAAGTAAAAGCCGACTTGGCAAAACCGCGCCGAGAAGCTTTGTGAACGTGCTTCAAGTTTCGTTTCTTGTTTGTTTACAGTTTATAAAGGATCATTTTTAAGGATCCGCTCTCTGCCTTATTAACTTTAATGTCCCGAGTGATCACAAAACAAAACCTAAATTTGCGTCACTACCGATTGCAGCTCAAAGCAACTACAGCAATAAAAAAATCTACATTTAATCCCGCAGCATTTTATCCAGCTCACGCGCAATCATTCCCAGTTAATACACTCTCCTCTCTCCCTCGAGCTAATCCCTCTCGCTCGCGGGCGCGCACAAAAGACTACCCCTTTTTAAAATTGATTCCGCCCGAGCAGCGGCAAATGAAGAAAAATTATTTTCCCCTCAGAACTTAATAGCAATCCTTCTGCCAAGAAAACGGGAGCCCGACTATCGAGCGCCGCTTAGACCGAGTCGGATTTAAAACCTGATTGAAATACCTATTGCGAGTCAAAGTCTCTCTACAGAAGCTCGACCGCCGCGCGCGCGTACGGCAAATTACCTCGTTTGGAATCACGAGCGCAAGCGCAACGATACACCTATATACACGAAGGGGGGGTTTTAGGGGCGGCATTAACGGCACCGCCTCCGCAGCAGCTTCCTTCGCTTGTTACACCCCGCCGATCAGGATCCGGCGCGCGCGCTGCGGCTTTAATTGCTTCGCTCTGCGCGCGCTTGTCTGCGTAAAAATGTATACGTGTCTATGTATAAGCAAGGAGGGACTGGATTGCGGAGGATCGCTTGCGTTTTTCGAGTGTTTATGCGATGGATTGCTTTCGCTCGGTGGGATTTTGCGATTTCTATAGAGCTATTATTTTCTTTTATTTTCGCGTGATTTCATGTTACTCGCCATATTTCGATAGAGCGCCGAACGTGCATTACAAGTAACAACAGACTTTCGGTCCGCAATGTAGCATAAAATCGAGTTCCTTCAACGTTTTACGAGACTACAAAGCCATTAAATAGTATTTTATCGTGTAATGTTTGCCCGGCAAAATTTGTTGAACGAAAAGCCGTAAGCCGAAGCCGCTCTTACCATAATATTCAGTTAAATTCTGAAAAAGTATGATCAACAGAATTACAAGCAGCGCGAGAACGTCTTGCTCGAGAAAATACGCGAAAAGCCGAGATAAAAATTGTTCTCCAAATGTACATCAAACTCGCATGAATCAACAATAAATCGATTTCGTATTTTTCTCCTTTCCCAATACGCTCGGATGAAAATTCACTCGAACAAATCGATGATATTCGCCTCTACGTTAATTTATGTTACTGCCTGCCTGCAGCAAGCGTATAGCAAGCTTCGATAAGTCTCATTTGCAAGATCAAGTGTATGTCTAGGAGCCCTCGACTTGCAGCTCGAGCGCCTCTTTTTCTCCGCGCGCCCTGCCACTACCAGCATTTTCCAAAAAAGCCAGCCGCTCAGCGAAAAGTCGAATTTACGATTTTCCAAGCCATACATAAAGCCAACTTTATCGGGGACGCTATTTTTCCTCGTCACAATGAAATTTCGTTTCGTCGAGAATCGCTTAGACCGCCATTTGCATATATCCAGAAGAAACTTAAAAAAAAAAACGAAAAGAAAAGAAATGTCCATTACAATGGCAGTTGTCGAAATTTCGGCGCGCAAAAAAGACTACTCTCTTTCCTCGTAGAGTTCGACCTCGGAGAATTCGGCCATCCACGAATTCAATCCAATTCAGCCCGCGGATCGTTATATTTTCATCTCTCGGCCCTCGATAAAGTATAATAAAGAAGAAAAAAAGGAGCGGGCGGGGGCAGCATAAAACACGGCTTTAAGAATCCGCCTTATATTCATTTTCCATCCTGGCGCGCAGAGTAGAGACTCGCCCTCTGGCTGTTGGTAGGTGAGCTTGCGAGCGCGCGTTTACGAGGCCCTAAGCACGTAGGAGCAAGCGCGCTGGCCCGATAACGAAATAGGCGAGCGAGCAGGTAGCTAGCTAGTACAGCTACTGCAGCTCTCTCTCACTCTGCTCTGCGCATATAGCCGCGGCAATGCGCCCCCAGCGGCACTCGCTTGTTCTGCCCCTTCCTTGTCTTGACGCCCCTATATGTATATACTTATTCCGGCTGTTCTGTAGCGCGAGCGCTGCGAGTCTGTGTCGTCGCGCGCGCGCGGCTTTACAAAATTCAATGCCGAGGCGCGGCTGAGGGGGTGGTTTAAGCGACGACGGGCTACATTTGCAATTAATCGGCTGCCGGCGATGCGCCTCGCTCTAGCTCGCAAGAGCTCGCGAGTTATATCCTTCAATTTATGCGTATTAAGCGAGGAATATCCCGTGTATTAGGGGCCCTGAAAGCTGGAGCGAACGAGGGCATTAGAAAATTCACGCCGAGCTTTGTTGTACTAACGCCGAGGTGTGTGCATTTTGCTGGGAAAAATTCTATTGTCGGCAGAACAGTTTGAGATAATAAATGTGCGCTTGTCGGAATTCAGACATGACGCTTTGCATCGAGGTATATATATAGGAAACGAAAATTCGTCGGACGGCATTTATAAAAGCTTAAATTCCCCGTCGCGGCATTACGCGAGAGAAAGAAAAAATGAACCGAAGCCGCATTGTTTAGAAAGTCATAATGGAGGCACTCCGGTAAATTTTTAACAATGCGCTCGTATTCCATTATTCTTGGGCGCGAGAGCCAAGCTGTGCGCGCGTTTCGAAATGTCACGAACGGAGGAAGAGAGAGAGAGGGAGAGGAGAAAGACAGAGGCGTCTTCCGCAAAGTACAAACGTGTACCAGAGCATACACACTTTTCAAGTATTCCCTTGCGAGAGCAACAATAGTGCGAGAATAAAACGGAAGGCAGCCCTGTGTTGCAGGATCTCGCTCATTACTTTTTTCGCTAAACGCCGGGGGAACCGACGACGGAATAGCGGCCAAATTTTCGACTTCCTTAGCTCCCCTGTTCGTTTATGTTTAACTCAATATATTCCTTAAAATCGTTCAATAATAATTTTGTGAAACTCGCTCGCTCTGAAAACCTACAAAGTAAATATTTATATTTTTAATCCCTCATTTTTAAGGCTAATTCTAAAATTAGAATCTTCTTTTATGGTAGACTGCTTATTTTCCATATCCGTTGGCTATGCATTGAGTTGAATCGGTAACGCACATCATTAGCGAAAAGCTAGTTATCAAAGTGCTATACATCAGTTCAGTTGCGAGCGTTAATATACCCACACATGTTTATGCAATTATAGTAAGTGAACGTATGCAAATATTCAGCTGTCATAAGCCAAGTTAATAACTTATTTAAGCTAATTATAGTAGTAAAATATTGGATAAGCCATTGCTAACCGTTTCAGTCAGCATTTATCCTAAACGTATGAATGCTCGACACGCAATGCGATATTTACACCGTAAATCTGACGAGAAAATAAATGTTCATTTTTTTATGCGCGTACACAATTTTTTGCATTTCCGATATCTGAAAAGCGAGCCAAAAGGATTGTTTTTAAACCGACGGTCCCCAAAAAGAAATAGGAGTTACCGAAAAAATGTAAAATCTGGTAAACCAAAAATAAGCGAGTATTTTTATTGCCCAATTTTTTACGTTATATTTTGCTTATTTCTCTGTTGCCCGCTTTGTAAATATACCTATATAAATACTTTAAAAACATGTATGTATTTAGTTTTTATACATTCACATTTTTATTAAATATGCGGTAATAACAAATTTACAAAAATGAATAAGATAAATTTAAATCTCATATGTCCGTGGATGTTCTGTAAAAAACGATCACTCTAGTGTTGCGTTCTGGTAACCAAAAATACGAAAATCAATACATCAGTTACAAAAAATATTGTGTGCACTAAAGGTTAGTGGGCTTTTTTGGCCTCGCGTGTTCGTACTGCAAATTCCTCAGCGATTTCCACTCTTAGTGTAAAAAAGCCAGCTCTATAACTCTCTTGATAAAAAATATACAATTTCTTTGTTAATTTTAAAATATAATTAACTATGAGTATTTTTCCTTGAAGTACATAATATTTTATAAATCTGATAAAAAACATAACGCGTTTTAAAAAAGATCATTTTTTACAAAAGCTAAAAAGCGCAAGCTCAAGAAAAATATCATAAAATTCATGTTTATGAATTTTGCGAGAATTTACAGAGGTTGCAGGTGAAATATACTCGGAGGAAATAAATTTATTTTTCTCAGAGAGTTCGCAGTTTACCCAGAGCGCGCGCGCGCAGCGCACGTTAGTTTCAAAATTAAAGTTTCGCTCGCAAAGAGCCGTAAAAATATAGCTCGCTCGTGGAATGTCGCAAAAATGACGAATAAATAATTCATCGTGCCCCTCCTGATAAATCAGCGCTCTGGCAATTGAAAAATTAAAACTACCCCCCGTCGCAAGTATGTCTACGGTATCGAGAACGGAGCTCGATTGCAACTTTCAAATTAGTTATTATTTCACAAAGCTCCCTCTACCCCAGCGCGCACTTTAACGCAAAAATGAGCGTGCTTCAGTCTCTTTTCTCCCCGCGAAGCTCGCTCTTCAAACATTCAAACTCTCTTAACTCGAGTGTGCTACAAAACTTTATGACGCTCGGCTGAAAGGCTCGAGTGAAATCCGAATTAATACAAAAAAATAGAAAAAAAAGTCGATAATACACACTCGTGTGCTTTGAGCGATAATCGGGCTTGAATATAATGAATATAATAGCCAGCTGTCGCGAGAGGCGAGCGCGTTACGAGGAGTAGAAGCTGCGAAAACCGCGTGAGCTTGCGAGAGGGAAAGTTTTTTCGCGCTCGCGCAAGACTAATAACCGGGGGGGATAGAACACACATACAAGAAAGAGGCAAACTTGGCCGTTGGCGCGCGCGCGCGCTAAGGCAAATCCGAGCGCGCGAGAGGCAAACTGAGAAAGCCCTCTTTCTCCACTATACAGGCATATACGCGCAGGCAGCGAGTTGGCTGGCCCCTCGCTCGCTCTCTGTCTCAACATTATCCAAGTTCGGAACGCGGCCGAACGTTTAATTTTCGCCCTCTTGTTTGTAGAATCTTCAGTTTTTCGCGCGCGCGCGTGCGTTAATGAGAGCTCCGGGACTTGGAGGTATATCCCACTGAACTATAGAAACAACAGCGCCAGCAGTTTGCTCTCTGTATATTTATCTCTCTCTACCTTGGCGGCGGTATAGCTTTGCGGGACACAAAGGCGCTTACGTGTTATTGTTTGGCGCGCGCACCGAGGTGCAATCTTTTCTTTGAGTGAGTAACGTCGCTTTCTCGCTCGCGACTTGGTACATATACACACTCACATGCGCGCGCGCACATACGCATAAGCAGAGCTCTTAACGATATTCAAATTCATTGTACGTGTATAGAGGCAGACGCTACGTTTCTCTTGTGTGTGACGTCGTTCCAGTTGCGCTCAACCCTTTGAGGCGCTCGGGCTCCTCGCTGCGTTGCACTCTCTCTCTCTTTCTTATAAATATCCCTCCTTTTCATCAGTAAAAATATGTATGCTTTTCCGGTTACTTAATTGCATTGAAAGTTGAACTGAAAGCTTGATTCTGCACTTTAATTCGTTTATTTACAATTATAGATATTATTTTTTAAGGCAGTCTAAATCTTCATTTGTTAATTTTAACTTTTAACAAAAACGACGTACCAGAGAGATAATTGGTTAAACTAAAAATTTAACTCTGCTTCCCATGTAATTGTCGCTAACTGAGAATTTTACACTGCCTTAAAAGTCCGCAGGTAAGAAGGAGGAAAGGAGAGTTCAAAAAAGATACTGTTTTGCATAAGACGCTGTATTCACGGTTTTTGGGGTCGCTAGGGAAGTTTTTGAAACGTCGGATCTCTGTGTAGTATAATTAATGACTCCGAAAACTCCAGAAAAAGACAAATTTTGAGAACCCCGAGATGTGCGAGCGTATTTGCATACTCAGAGTTCGAAAAAGAAGAAGAGCAGTGGCGGAGAAAAAAAATTTCCGCGTCAAATTGCTAAAGTTAAAATTGTCAAAATTTCACTTATTACATCGAATGAGTGTATATAAATAACCATTCGGTATAGTCGCATCCACGACTGTCTATGAATCTTGCTTCGCTTACTTCAGCTCATCCCGAACATAATAAGTTTAATGAAGTTGCGCGAAAGTACAAAAGTTGTCTTGACGCGTGCGTGGAGCTGGAAAAGTTGGAAGAGACAAATCTGGCGCCATGCGCAAACTCTTGATAATAACGGCTACTTTGAATTTTAAAACGCGTCAGGGTGCGACATCTCAAGTATCGACTCTTAAGGCGACTTCGGAGGATAGGTTACAAAATTTTTAGAATTTTTTAAGCTTCCACCATTCTTCTTCCACCATTCTTTGATAACAGTAGAATGGTGGAAAACTTAAAAATCCAAAGAATTTTATAAACTAAAAGCATAATTTGTAAACTACGAAATGAGAATGTAGCCTAACCTCCGAAGCTGCCTTAAGCAGAGAGAAAAAAGAAGTCGCATACGTCAAGCTGCGATTTTCAGGCGGAGTTAGGAGCTAGCTTCTGGCGCGGCGCAACGCAAATTAGCATGAAAATATTCAATTTTAAAGTCCTCGGCTCGATATTGCTCATTAACATTATTTTCAGCATTTCCAATTCAGCGAGTTAATTGGTTATTCTGCTGGAAGTGTATTATTTTGATAAAGGCATTTGAAAATTTTCTATGGTATACGTGAATATTGTGTTTCAGCATCGAGCAAGAGTTACGGTAGGAGTAAATAATAATTGAAAATATTCTCATTCAATTTTAAAAGTTTTTTATTAGTTCACCTTAAAATATGATTAATTTCGTTTCGAGGTTACAGTGATACATTTCAATAACGTATTTGATTTCCGTTCAAAAACTTTCAATGGCTTTACAAACTGAATCTTCATTGGATAAATTTCACGTATATTCACGTAACAAAATCTCCAGAATATTTTAAACGAATTTTAATTTAAAGTAATTTCACAATTATAGTAACCAGCTATTTTTCACATCAAGTAATATATCCAAACTGTCAGAGCCAATAAATACATATTATAAATCAATCCCAGCAATCTCTTAATTCAGCAAAAGAAAAAAAGTGTCTCACTCAAGCTCGGCGAGCAGCCGGGCAAAAGAGCCGAAAGACCAGCTTCGCTCTAAATTCATCATCGGTCATATCAGATCCCTCCCGGTGTTTACAGTCCCGACGATGGGATGATTCGCTAATGCGGGGTCGAGGCGCCGAAACATTAATCCTAATCGTCGTAGTGTCCGTCTGCGGACAAGCCGGTGCGCGCTCTCGTCCTGCAAATACGAAAATGATTCAGCGAGAATCAATATACAACATCCCCGGCTGGCCGCTGCACTCGTGGGGCTAGCTATACGTAGATGGAGCCTCGGTATCACACAGAGGAAGACGTCGAGTGCAGTGGGCAGCGCGCGGCGGGGCAATATAGTGCCTTTTAGCACAAGAGCCAGAGGAGAGAGAGAGAGAGAGCCGAACATCCAGAGGGAGGGAGAATCGTCGAATATGACATTGTGTGTAGCGCTCGCGTGCATCGGGGTCAGAGCTATATAACGGCGAGGGAGCACGCTGGCATATAATAGAAAGCGGAATAAGTAGGAAGGGCGCGCGCTATCCTGCGTCCAGCGCGCGAGAAATGTATAGCGCTGCACATAGCGCCCCGGGCGCGCACAACAAGGAAGATTATTTTGCGGCGTCATTCGTCATGGATTATACTTCCGTCGCAATTTCCAGAAGCGCCTCTCTCGCCGCTATACTGGCCTGCCTCAGCAGCGCGGCACTGCCGGCTTATATTCTCCATTTTCTAGCGCGTCGCATATACATACATATATAGCGCTGCAGCGCGCACCTTATCTCTCCCTTTCGGCTCCGGTTAAAGGGCTGATTCGCGCGCGGCGCCGGGATTAAGTGCTCCGCTCTGCTCCTTTATTTGTTAATGCGAGCGCGCGCGCGCGCAAGGCCAAATTACTCAGCGGATTCAGCAGCGCGGCTGCATTTACACATTCGCCCCGGCGCTCAGAGATCTAAGGAGCGCATTTAAGAGCTCCAGCGCGAGGGAGATAAAGCTCCGATGTTACGTATATACGCGCGTGTGTATATGTATATAGAGGCGCGCATCTTGAGAGAGCGCTTCCACATATCCGCGGCGGCGCGCCGACGGGGCCGATTCATCAGTCAAGCTATGACAAGTGATGCTGACTGATGTTCTCTTCGTGCAAGCTCGCCCCGGCCTCTCGCATCCATCCTCCTCCGTTCTTTTCTCTCGCTCTCTCTCTCTCTCCACGCGCGCTTTGATCGAACAATAATGGCGCGGGGGAAGAAAAAAAAACAACAATCGATTATTTGCCGCGCGTTAGAGAGCGAGTCTCTGGCCGTGATACCCGAGCGCGTATATGTTTATGAAAAAAAGGGAGAGATCGAATGTCTGACGAGATTTTGATTTCCTCGCGCCTGGTTTTCTCCCCCCTCCGCTGCCGATGAGTATGGGTACATGAATAAATTTTCCCGCTACTATACCGCTGGCGCTGCTGCTGACGCTGATGCTGCTCTCGCCGCGAGATAAATCGCATGGGAGAATGTTATTAGACATTCCTTTGACTAAGGCAATATTTGCGGCCTTTTCAACAAATTTGTTTGCTCAAGGTACTTGGTTTACTTTTCATTAGCTCCGACGATTTTGCGGCCGGGCTTGAAAACTTTTTTCGATAAACTCGTGTGAGTGATCCGTTTTTTTTTATTTATGTATCTTTTGAGTGTAATAGTGCTGGATTGGCCGAACTGGACTGAATTAGTTTTCAGTTTATCAAACGGGGAAAAATGTTGATTTATTGGAAATGTGATAGATGCTCGTAAAATATAAAAAGTTCCTTTATAGGCAGATTTTCTATAAATGAGCATCATATTGACTTTCAAACAAATACGTAAGTAGTAATTTGTTTACAAAAATCAAAACTGCTCGTCGTTTTGAGTTGCAAATTTTTAATTAATAAAATAATTGATAGTATGGCCACGAGAGTCAATGTTTGGCTTTACTTTTAAATATAAAATTTTTAATTTTTAATTTTTTAAATATATTTTGAGAAAACCTTTTACTTCGATTAAAGCCTCGTAAAAACATTTTGACAGTGATGTTTCTTTTGAAAAAAATTTACGACAATTTAAAAAATTCTACAAAAGGCTAATCATTGTGCAACCATCAACACATTCATTTAGACAAGATACGACACGTGCAATTTAACAAGCCAAACTTAAGTGAAATACATGTCGACCGATCGCGATAAACCGCACATCCAAGGAAAAAAAGTAACTGCCGAGCGTGCGCGCGCCCGCATATTCAAGATAAAGCGCGCCCGGACAGTTAATCACATGAGAAGCCCGCCAAATATCGTAAAGGTCGAATTGAAAAATGCCCCCCTCGAACTCTGAAACTATCCCCCTGTATATCGTCGCTCATCGCCAGCCAGATGAAAAAAATACAGCTATATCCAGTATAAAAATCGCTAAATTAAAAGCCAATAACACGTGAGAGGTTTTCTCTCGCCGGCTATACACACACGCGGCGGCGTGGGCGGGGACGCGCGAATATCCATCGATTAGCCGGATGAAAAGAGTGGCGCCAGCGCGACTATATATATACACCCACTCCCATAGAGATTTTCGGGGGCCAGCTTTTTTCGTCGCCTCGCGCGGCTCGCGCTCTCCCCTGTCAGCGGATTATTTAGTAGAGTCATAATCATGAATTCGGTCCGCTGTATGCAGCCGCTCGAAGCCTGGGCTCGCCTAACCGCCGCGTGCCAATTACGGTAATCGATATTTAATGTTTACGAGGCTAGAGCAGCGGCAGCGGCAGCAGCAGCCGAGGCTTTAAGCCAGTGCTTGGCGAACCTTTGGCTGCCACGCAGGTATAGCTCAGGCGCGCGCGGCGCCGTACGATAAAGTGTAAACTTTGATCCGCGCTCGCGCGCAGGGCAAAAGCGGAGCTTGCAAGCACGCTTTAATATAAACGTCCTTGCGCGTAATTTATTGGACGCTGAAGCCGCAGCGCGCCAGAGCGCCGAGGCCGCAGACTTTTCATATCGACGCTCTTAATGTCTTCTTAATAAGAGCCTGCGCGCAAGCTCGCTCCTACAGCCAACAAAAGCTTAGAAGAGAGAGAGCGAGAAGTGCGGGCGCTAGCTCGTCGTAAAAGCCGCGTGCCTCCCGGGAAATCGCTGCGCTCCCACCTTTATTCAGTATACACGCGTGCGAGCGATATTAAAAAGACGCAATAAAGCTACAATATACACATACACACACATAGAAACAAGTAGCCGCGGGAAAATTGGAGCTATTTATCAGAGAGCCCCCTCGATAGGGCCCGCACTTTGAGGTCGACTTCAATTTTATCTGGGAAATCAATGAAAACGACACAGCCGTCGGTCCGCCTCGTTAGAATCCGCTGTGCAGGCGCGCGGGGCCGGGGGGCTTGTGGTTTGACCGGCCGGCCGCGCTGCTGGTGCTGCTGCTGCTGCTGCTTCAGCCCAGGCCTGCAGAGCGCGCCGAAATTGCTCGTCCTGCGCGCTGAACTGCTGGGAATGAGGGGCGGGACGGCAAGCCGGCACACGACGCACTTTGCGGTTTGTTTCCGAATTAACTGCACCGTGACTTTATTTCCCGGGCTAATTTTCTCTCTCGGAGAGCCCCGCGCGTTCTCGGTTTATGCCGCCTGCTGGATCCTAGTCCCGTTCTGTCTTTCTCTGGATGCTGCGGTCTCTTTCTACCTATTCTGGTTTCATGTGCGCGCGATTCCGCGCGATTGACGTGTAGAGAGTCGCCGGAATTTTTATGCCCTTTTTACGCTGGGAGGTATTGTTGTTTTTATTTAGAATTTCGGGAGCTAATTTCTGATGGGGTTTGATGGGTTGGAGGTGTACACCTTCTTAGATATAGTGTTAACTTCAATTTCTGCTTGGTTGAAAAATGGGTTAAAGAACTATTTTTGCAATGAAAATTTTTAATACTATAAATTTCATTTATTAATTATAAAAAACAATGTTATTTTTAAGTTGATTGTCTTATTAATACTAACGGTTAGCATTACTTTAAATGCGTATTTAAAATAATTTGCATGACACAAGCAAGGCTCTTCCAAATAGAGCATTTATCTTTTTGTTTGCTATGAATCCAAAGAACACTAAACAGAGTTACTTGCTACTTTAACTTAGGATCATATATAATTATTTGGTACCTCATTCACAAAATAATGCAGACGCTAATTAATGTCTCTGCTTAGTATAAATTTTTTATACGGATAAAACGTGTTGATAAATTCTTCTGCATTTTATTCTGTTTACTGAAACAACTTTTTAAATTTAAAGGTACTTTCTACACAAAACCTTAAGTTCTTCTTAATATTTTGAGTAAATTCATTAATCTGCTGAAAAAAAAAGTTTGAGAAAAAATATAAAATAATATTATTAATAATGGTTATTGTACTAATAGGATAAATAAATTTGTATTGTTTAAAAATTATTGCAAAAGGATTTAAAATGTAACAATGACTTTTGTTGTTTATTTATTGTTTATAAGATGTTGAAATTAACGATAATTATTTGTGGGCCAGCGCAATAAACAGCTTTTGAGAAAACCAATAAATTATCTTTTTTATTCTTGTAAAAATAAAAATTTTTTGTGCTCAATTTAAAAACAAACTAGATGATTTTGATAAAGAACTAATGAAGGAAGAAAAAGTCATTTTGAATTTTGAATTTTGATTTAATTAGTGAAAAGTTACAGTCTAAACAGCAATCCGTGGCCACACGAGAGCAACTATACCCTACACTCAAAGCATCAGAGAAAAAGCAAAGCCCCATCTAGTTTTCACTAAAGATAAATGCTCGATAAAGCAAGCCAAATCGCCTCGTCGGGATTAGCGTGAGAATAAATCCTAAGCCGAGAAAGAGAAAAGGAAAAAAGTCCGATCAAGCCAGACTCTCAGACTAAGACAAATCGCAGAATCTCCAATGCGATTTTCAAGAGCATACATACAGCGCATAACGAGATAGCGAGAGAGCGAGAGCTAGAGAAAGAGAGAGAGCGGCTCTCGAAATGGCAGGCCTCTTTGTCTCTTTCGCGCGGCATTCTTGATGTCGACGATGCCCGGAGAGCCATCCAGCGCGCGAATGAAACGACGACACAGCCGCGCGCGCGCGCACACAGAGCCATAGTCATGCACGTGCATACATATCCCAGAGCCAGCTCGGAGCGCCGAAAGTATATACGTACAAAAGGAAAGAAGAGAGAGGGAGGAGATGAAGTAGCGAATCGGGCACTGGAGCACGTGTGTGTGTGTGTGTGTGTGTTGAGCTGGAGCTCTCTCTCTCTCTCGCGGAGACAGCGCGACCATCGCTCTTACCGCGGTTTTCCGGAATCCGCTCGCCGAGAGCCAGCCCCCCCTCGAGTCTATATCTCGCGAGTTTATCTTCTCCCGCTCTCGCCTCTCTATGTGCAAAGCAAAGCGATCCAACTTTCGTTCTGCCGCAGAGCCGCCACCGGCAGCTCTCTCTCTCGCGCTCTCTTTCGCTTTATCGCCAGAGCGCCGTATCTCAGCCCGCCTGCCCGTCAAAAGCGAGACACGCGTCCGAAAGATATACCTACGCGATGGAACTTTGACTGCCGCCCGCGAGCGCAGGCAAGCATAACGAGAGATCGCGAGATGATGACCCAGAGAGACTCGCTTTCATTCCAAACTCTTTTTGCGACTTTTGTTTCAGCCGGTTATGCGTTGGTGTAAAGTCTTGACGGAGGGAGAA
The DNA here is from genome assembly GCA_030522685.1 of Eupelmus azureus. Lineage (NCBI taxonomy): Eukaryota > Metazoa > Arthropoda > Insecta > Hymenoptera > Eupelmidae > Eupelmus > Eupelmus azureus. Next base: position 1,881 of record JAPYZA010003012.1, on the reverse strand, counting down.
AAAAACGTTGCGCCGATTTTTGAAAATCCGTTTGTCAAAATGCAGCCAGCCGAGCTTTTTATTTGGGTATCGCATTTATTTTTCAGTTCGTATACAGAAATTCAGTATGACGCGATTTATTTTCGAGACGAAGACTCGCGCGCTTTTTCAGCGCGAAAAATACTTTTCTCATGTAAAATGTTTCTGGATCCACTTGATTCAAGCCGCGTACACATGCAAATGCCCCAAGAATGCAAACATTCACTCTCGCTCTATATAGAGTTGAAATATCTCGAAATTATATTTTAAAATATTTTAGTTTTCCTCGCTCCCCGGATACATGTGGATATACCTTTCATTAAGTTAAAGATATGTATCGTATCAATTCTCTCGACTGGTCATCCAGATATATACGCACATGGTAAATGTAAATATTCATTTAACAAGCGCGTATAAAATAAGTTGGCTTTTTATGCATGCTTGTGTTCTTATAAAAGTAAAAATATCAAAACCGCCCTGCTTTCATTCTTCAACAAAATTTTGCAATTTAAATTCGTGTGTGCGTAATTTCATCGCGGCACTAAGTCGCTTTTGAATTATACCCCCGCTAAGTCGCGTTTGAATTATATGCGCGCTAAGTCGCGTTTCGAATTTATATTTGAATGTCTGGCGGTGTGCATGCGCAGCGAGTCCTTTGTAATAGAGCGCGCTTACGAGTGATTAAGTTATTGCACTTGCTAAAATACTCACCGTCCATTGAGAAACCATTACAGGACCGGCTTTCATTCGTATTTTAATAAGTATAATAGTTCAAAAGCAAGGATTATTGTGATAGTACTTGCCATAAAGGCATACTAAATTTAACAACTACATGATAATGAATAGTGTAAATTTCTGTCAGGAAAGCTCAATAACCTAGTAAAATCGCAGTAACCAATGTTTCATGTTTTTTCCTTAAATTAATCTTGATTAAATCAATTTGTTATGTAAATCAAATTATTAGTATCCTCTTAAAAAGAATTATTATTCATAACTGTTTGAAAAAGATTCTTTACTACAAAATATCACATATTTTTTTTTTAAGTTATCTTAAAAATTTGGAGTACAAATATTTAACCTACTCCTCATAAATCAATTTAAATCTTAAACCTTTATCTTGGGAAGAATGATTTTTTTAATTGAATCAAAGCAAAAACGAACGCAAACACATATATAAATAACAGGAATCCACATAACTTTTTATCCGAACCAAGACAGCTCGCGCTCGTGCTGAAAAATTGCTCGCGAATGGTAGTCAGCACATGCATTATAACTTCGTTTCTCCGGCAGTCCCATACATCCATGTAGGTATGTACACATACGCAGGGAGCGCCGAGAGAGTTTGATTGATGGGCGCAATACGTCGAGGGGCTAGCGCCGTCACGCCTAAGAGAAAAACTCGCTGAAAATTGTTATTTTTCACGAAAACGCACAAAATATCCAGCCGTGCGCCATTCAAGACCCTCCTTCGTCTTCGCGAGTCGTCCGACTTCCGTTTCCTCTCACTCTCTCTCTCTCTCTCTCTCTCTCTCTCTCTCTCTCTCTTACTGGTCCAGCTATCCATTCTTCTTCTTGCAGCCGTTGCTACGCTGGAAAATCCCTGATTATTGATCGCGCGGGCTGGTTTTTAAAGGGGCTTCCTTGCCAGAGCGGGACTTGTGCACGTCCAGCAGAAAGTCACAAGATCGCCAAAGACGATATATACCTATATATACACAGACGTATATACGGAATCGTGTAGCTGGCCCTGCTGACTGTTGCACGTGTCTCCAGAGTTGCAGCGCCGAAAACTTTGCCCGTAAACTCGCGCCACATTATGGCGATTTCTCCGGCGAGACCAGCAGCCTGCCTTCTTCTTGGCTT
>JAPYZA010003011.1:0-16075 GCA_030522685.1 Eupelmus azureus | reverse complement strand
ATGCTAATGCTGGTTATTAAAAGGATTGTTTTCGGAGAATTATTTTTTTTAAGGGTTTAATCTTACCTATTAGTACAAGGTGTTAGATCGATTAGGATAAAAAGCAATTTATAAACGCACATGTTATTTTAATCAAGTAGTTATCTATTATTTATTTTATATTTTGTTAAGTGTGAGTATTGAATTTTCTCACAGAAGCAGAAATTCGCGGTTTTAGTAAGTAGAGAATCAGTAGTCTTCAATTAATGGAAAAACAAATATACTAATGTGAATTAGTATTTAGTATTTATACAGAGGTATTTATTTAATAATCGTATATTGAAATGAAATACCATTTAGAAAATTGAATTACAATGTTGTATTGAGATTAAATTTTATCTATTGATCTAAATATACGCTATAATCTTATCGCGCATTAAGCTTCTTATTGCATTAAAAGCCTTCCATCCGCTTTCAAAATAGAAACTTTCAATGCAAGGTTCAGTAAACCTCAATAACGAAAATCGGATAAAAGCATGCACTTACCTGACGGCTTCAATATCCATATGTTTACTTTACTAACTTAATTTACCGATAATTTACTGTATTAGTTTATTCACTATTTTTATAAACATTATGTATTATCACAAACACTATCTGCTTGATAGTTAAAAATATTCTTTAAATTTCAATGCTTTCTGAAGCTTCATCCACTTTGAAAAATACGTCCGCTTATAATGATTATGTCAAAAGACATAATCACCACAGGCCATAAAATATCACAAACATCAAATAGAAAAAAAACGTACTTTCCCATGAAAGCCCATAAACTTCATTCTTCCACTCATCAATCCCCTCACTTCCTGCAAGCCATTTAACCCTTAAAAACCAACACCAAATCACCGAACCATCCACCCCCATCAATACGTTAACACCAACCCCATAATTATCTCCACCCTCTCTAAGAACCTTGGATTCCTCCTGTCAAGGCTAAAGCGCCGCGGAAGAAAAAAAGAAGAAACGTCGCAGCAGCGGTGCACTCGCCGTAAATCTCTATTTGGCACACGCGGCCGGCTCCGCAATCTTTTGGAAATATTTTCTCTTCCCCCTAGAGTTGCGCGCGCCTGCTGTCAAGAGTTTCCTGACGTCCCTTCGCGCGTCCCGTATTTCACGCCCGGCGAAGACTTGCCGCCCTGAATTATTGCTCCCCTGGGATAACGTCGATTTTTCCTAGCCGAAGTGTATGTGGGAGAGTATGGGAGTACGGAGATTGTTACGGACAGCGGCATATTATGATTTTCAATTTTTTGAGCGGTGAGCGCTTATCGGTTTTGGCTTTTGAATAATTCAGTGATTGTTTTGTGGGTGATTGTTTGGAGTGGGCGAGAGGCGAGGTTTGAAGCACTGGTGAGTTGCGAAATTTGGTGGTTGTTTTTTGAAAATTTGGACGGAAATTTACGGCTTGTTGATATTGGTTCAAAAAAGATTTTCAAAAATCCGGAATAATTTTTGTTTTTGTTTTTGTTGTTTGTTATTTACATCATATTTTTAGACAGAACTGAAATTCGATAAACGTCAATGTAACCTTAGTTTTGTATAATATATAGATTCATTTTTTTGTAAATGCAGTATTTTATTTCGAATGTATTTACTCCGTTTCTTTTGAATCCTCCTTCCAGCATTTATTCTATACTTTATGCGCTAATGTATCATGAGCGCATATAATATGATATTAAAATAAAGACCATCTTATTTTTTAATTTTACTTGTTTATGTATGTTTAGTTTTATAATTAAATTTTGTAATGAAAACTTTATATTTATTTGAATGACTTACTTATATTTATATGTTTTGAAACCGAATAAAAATTCAATAGTTTTTGCTTTTATAGCTCAAACAAAACATTTTTGAAAAGTAAAATATTCAATTACAAAATCAATACAATCAAAGGAGAAATGCATACTATCATTTTCATCGAGCTATCGAGCCCGGAGCGAAAAAGCATTTTCCGGCCGATACAATTCGGAAAAAAGTTTCCATGCCAAATGGGATAGCTCGACCGCTTCTCTTAAACTAAGTGGCGAACTTCTATCTGAAATGCTTTCTGATTATGCGGTGGAAAGCGCAAAAGTTACCCAGTTCTGAGCCACGTGAATAGAGCCACTTTCTGTAATTACAAGCGTTCTATACTGCAGTTTTGCGGCACTTTTTTATACGTTTCTCAAACCGTTTTGAGAATCATTTTGTTTCAAAAAGAATCAATTTCAATAGGGAAAATCAGCACCTTTCGTTATTTAAAATTGAATATCTTCATAAGACAGCTGCCAACTTTTCTCCTTTCAGTAACTAGAAATCTTGATAATAATATTTCATTTTCCTTTATTTTTTATTGTTTACAAAACGCTAATATTTTGAATTTAAGTATTATGAAATTTTTTCCAAAAGTTTTCTCATTCTTAGTTTGATAAACATGCGTAAGTAATTCTTACTATTCTTTACAGTCAATCTTTAATTTTTTATAAATAAAACAAGTGTTTCTACAATTTGAATTATCTACGAACTTCTTATAATGCTTACCTAAATTTGAATAAACAGGTATTAGTCGTAGAAATTACATTTTCAAAATCTAAAACACTTAAAATATAAAATTCATCATCATCGCCCACTTATATAATCAGATTTTCATATTTTACAAAAGACGCTTAAAATTAATTATTCATCCATTGAACTTCAAATCTGTTCACTATTAATAACGCCCATTTTCACCGCGGCCCGCGGCTGCATCCAACAGAAACCCCATCCATCCAAACCTCCTGAAAGTAACCCCACCAAGCTAACGATCACTTTTCAAGCTCGAGATTAGCTTATAACACGGCCACACATCATAATCTCGGTATATTACCGCTCGGCCCCTTTTTAAAGGCCCCTGATACGCCAACGCAGCCGCCTGCGTCGAATTTCCCAGTGATTCAGTGCAACTTTGCATAACGAAGGGAACTATAACGCGCCGCTATACGGAAGATTAATTACAGGCCATTCGGCCGCATAAGACTCTTATATGCGCGCGAGCGCCGCGAGAGAGCGGAAGGACGATGTATTTCCAGCATATGGGACGTTCATCTCTCAGGGTACAGGCGGCCGCTACGTCCGACGCATAGTAAAATCCTGTATAGCTATATCCTTTATCTTGGCCTATCTCGGGTTATATCTCCTGGCCGATAAAGATTGCGAATGCATTTCGTGGGAGGGCTGTTTAATGTTTTATTTTTCATTGCTTTTGGGTTCGTTCATTGGGTTGATTGGTTTTGGCTTGGGATTGATGATTATTAGAGACGGATTGTTAATGGTGATTTGGATGCTCTTTTTTTAGCGAAGTTTAGTAGAGGATAATTGCTTTAGAGATCAAGCTGAAATTTTTATTTAGGTGCTTTTTTGTTTCTGTATTTGTAGTCTTCTGTATTATTTGGTGATTACTTTCATTGAGATTAAATTAATTTTTCTTTTATTGATAACAAACGTGCAATTATTCGATCTTTTAATGCTTTATAGGTATTGCACGGACTAACTGCGGAAAATGTAAATATTTATATAAGCTTGTTACTTGTTAATTATCTACATACAATTCATTATTAAACAACGAAAGTCGTATAAATGACACAAGCTCGAAACGAAAAAAAGGAAACTATTAACTATTTAATAAACACAAAACTTACCTGCCGCCCATCAACACTAACGGTCAAGCTAATTCTTCGAACTCGCGTTGCTGTTTTAGCCGCTCGCGCAAGATAGCATTATCATCAAGTGGCCAGGCTTCCGGAGCTAAACTTTCTGTATACGCCCGCCTTGCAAGAGAGCCTATTTCTAATTCTCCCTCTCTCTCGCACTCTCTTTTCCATTCACAGCAAACACAGAGTCGCGATTCATAATTCAAAGTATATACATAAGCTGACGAGCGTTTCGTATATGTATACCGGCTCTACACTCGCGCGAGCAAGTAGATGACGTCTGAAGCGGTCCGACGGAACATTAGAGCTGGTGCTAGAGAGAGAAGGAGAGAGAGAGGGCCAACAAAGAAAGGAGGTCAGGCTGCGAATGCTCGCGCTTTGCCATTCAAAATTGAGCGAAACGCCTCTGCAATTCAAGTATTATTGCGCGAAGACGAGAAAAAAAAGGCGCGAGGGAGATAATGCGCGAGAAAAATGGGCCGATGGAAGGACGGGAGGGGATCATAAGCAAGGAAGAGTGGGAGAGAGAGAGGGAGAGAATGCGTGGAGATTAAAGGATATTGAAAATATTCTTCAATTATTTAGATTTATTTAGCCTTTTAAAATATATTTTGAATTTATTGCGAAATATCTGGGTTTTAATTAGAAACAGAATGAATGTTGTTAACTGTCAAATAGTTTTTGTATATATGTAATTTGAATCACAATTTTTGCAAATAAAATTCTTATCAATTTATTTTGATGATTTAAAAATTTATTAATTTAACTTTGAAAAATTGTTTTTGTTTCAAAGTTATAATTCCTGTAATTTTATTGAAGTAAAAAGAATTATTTTACTAATATGTGAGTATTCTGTTATAACCAAATTCAAATTTATTATCAAAGATTCAAGAGAAGTAATTTTCCCGATTTAATTAATTTATTACAAGAAATTATTTTCAACTTTTTATTTATTATTATGCGAAACAAATACATATTTATTTTTTGCATTATTATTCTGTTTTTGAAATTTTTTAAATTGATTATTAAAAAGTAAATAAATTATTCCGTGCAAATAAGCGGAATCTTTAAATAATGAAAGCTGGCAGCAGCTGTAACAAACGTTTGTTCAATTTCAAAATTTTATGTACTTTATAAAAGTTAAAAGGTGATATTACTATTAAAATATACAAAATTTTTATTAAATATATAAATTAAACCTTCACTAAATTTGTTATTACCAATCGGTGTAATAAAACGATATTTTATATTATCCAGTTTAAATTACTTAATACTCACATTATATTTTTTTTTATAAACTTTCAACGAGAATATAAAATTTTTTCAATGAATGATTGTACAAATAGTACCGTAATATAACCATTGATATTTTGTTTGTGAAGACTTTCAAATAATTTCTTGGATATACTAGCTCCATACGCATATAATACTCTCATATAAGCACTTCCTCAGAGTATTTTAATTTTTAATTATCAAAACTCAAAAACCTATTCCTTTCCCAATGACATTAAGTGAATATCTATTTTACTGTCACTAAGTTTTTGCATGCGAAAGCACCGCACAAATGCAAACTACCGTGAAAGCTGCGATCTAACGGCTACCTCGTCTTATTGAATAGAGAAAAATTGCGGAAAACGAACGAAAAGACACCAGGCAGAGACACATCTTGATTAAAAATTCCGGAGGCGTCCATAAAACTTTTCCTCTCGAACTCATTGAGGCGGCCACGCGACGTGATTTCGCGCAATAAAAATTAGCCCAGCGTCGAGCTGCCCTTTGCTCGTTCTCACAGGTATGCAAATGCAGTTTGAAAACTGGCACGTTGTAACTGGATTCAAAATTACAGGTACGCTTCTTTTTATTCTCGCGCGTGCATGCGAGTTTGTTCAGTCATTGTTCGCCTGACCTTCCATTCGAGGATCAAAAAATGAAAAATGGGCGGTTTCGGTGCAATTTTGGCTTTAGTTTTATAGCTGCTAAAAAGGGAATCGCTTTGATTTTCGGCAAACTTTTTTATGACTATATATTCTGATAGATCAACAAGTTTTCATTGTCCGATCGAGTGATGAATTAATTACTTGGCCGAGGTACAACTTTCAAATTGTCACGTTGCATAAATGTAAATGCAAATTGCTTTAAACAAAGTTTTATTGCAAGCATGATTCACAACCTTTATATCATTTCAGTCTATTCAGCTGTATAGCATGGTATGAGATCATTATATCAAAGTTTAATGACTGAGTATTGTGATTTGACTACGCATTTGCATACAAAAGGCACAATCAATTGAAGTGCTTCTACAAAGGAAACCATGTAGGATTCGTAAGGGACCTTTTTGGATCCTTGTAGAAGGGTCTCGGTCTGGGTCCTTACAAGCGATAAAGCAGTTTTCGTAGTCTAAAGACCAGTAATACCTATCACCTGTAGTTTTCTACCGGATTCATCAATTGATCAGGTCAATCTTGATCCCCTGTATCTGAAGTAGCTTTGTGGCGACCTGAATACTGATAGTCACGATGGCTAAGCACTGCTCTCACTTATTTAGCCTGATCATGCCCATTTTTATGAGGCTCTTGCCGTCCTACAGATCTCTTTTTAGGGTCTCCTTGATTTCTTCTATTCGTCCGATATCGGCTGCCACAAGCTCTCTTTCGCTGACATGTTCTTCTTCTGTTGCTACTTTTGCTTTGTCATCAACGCTCTGATCGATCATCAGACCGATCACACCCCTCGGTTTTAGTTGTCCAGCGTTGTTCTGCTTTCTGGATTTCCTATATTTTTATTCTATCCATTCATAGATTAAATCATCGGTTCTTTTTATCTTATGGACATTTTGCAGCAGCGAATGACTGACAATTAGCTTCTTTGGCATCCCTTCTATACTGATCCCGCTATCCTTTAATGAATGTTTTGAAATTTTAAATTACTTTTAAATCACTATTTTATTGGTCGAGCCTAAAAATTAATGTTTAAAAAACATATCAAGAAAATACTGAGTGCTTTGACAAAAGTTTGGAATAAAATAAACATTTTGAATACCAATGTTCAAACAGAACAAACATATGGGTCAATGCTATACAAATATGTTTTAATTTTCATTATTTTACAAATATTTTGCGATTCATGAATATACTCATCAAAATTTTCTAAGACTGAACTTTTAAATAAATAGGCGATATATTCGCTTTCCAGTATGAGAGAACACTCGTGCATTCATAATTCTCTTAATGCTTTTATCTTCTGTTTCGTGCTCGCCGTTTCTCTATTTCCCATTCACGGTTAAGCTAGCTTTTATTATTTGCTTTTAAATATTTACTTTAGTCATGATTCTCCATATTCTATGTCACATTTTATGTTGAAATAACTTAGTGACTTCAAAACTGAATTTTGATCACAATTTCGAATTATTACTTACCAAACAGTTAAGAAATAGCTTATTGTTTCCATGCCTTTAATTTAATTTAATATAATTGTATCTTTTTCAAGATACTCTATAAATATCATTTAAACACTTTCAAAATATTATAATAACTATCTAGTAAAAAACAATGCATATATTCTCAGCGCTCCATAAAAATATTATACCTATCGCATCTTTCTAATTTACTACCATTCAACATTTCAGCACTTCCCATCCACTATTAGTTTTCCCCAATCTCCCACGTACACTACGCAATTCGCACGGTCGTTACACTATTCTATTCGCCATCGTCTGGCATTTTCAGACTCTTCTTTTTCGCTCCTTCGCTATTGTGCTGTGCACACCTTACCCCCCTCCTTCCTACTCGTGTGCAGTCCAGTTGACCTTAAGGTTGGCTCTCTTCGTCCTGCTTCTCTGTTCCAGATGACCGACTTTTTCTCGCGCTGTTTCAGTGCTGGAAGAGGAATCTCCCATATTCTAGAAAATTGCAATCTGCATTTTTAGCCCGTTACTCTGAGATGCGCATGTGGTTAAACAGAAGCTAGTGCAAAAAATAGAGCGATATAGGAGGTGCTGTTGAAAAGGAAAGTTGAAGGATGAGGAATATTTTGTAATTACCGACAGTGGCGAGGCAACCGTATTTTAAGTAAGCTGTTGTAACAAAACGAGTACTTCCTTTTGCGTATAAAATATTGATCTTTGTTAAAAAAAAAAAAAAAAATAGCAAAGCAGGAAATCTTTTTTTGAAATTAACATTTTATTTCACATTAACATACAAATGTCATAAAAATTTCAAACTTTTGTAGAATTTCAATTTTTTTTTAAAGTAACTACTCAAATTGTAAATTTTTAATCATATTAATTAATTCAGAAAGATTTAGATTTATTTTATTATTGCTTTTATATAAAAATTAGACTGAGAATGATTCTGCAAAATAGAACAAAATATGTAAATTAACTAAAAGCGTATATAAATATTTATAAATATTCACAAATGCAAAATATAAAATATTCTTTTTGGTTTTTTTTTATATAAACAACTTTTTCTATTTCGCATAAACATCCGCTATCTAATAACTTTACGTTTTATGTATTTTTATTATTTAATGAAATTTATTACTAAAATTAAAAAAGTATTAGTAAATTTAAGTTATAAATATTTTGTCCTAATATTTTATATAAGATTTTTCATATTAGATAATAATATAATGAAAATTCCTTTACTTGATAATAATAAACTCATATTTACACTTAAATATTCTCGGAATTGCTTCATCGTAGCTAATGTATGATGCAATATGTGTACATTAGAGAAGAAAGAAGTTTTTGATCTCTATTCAGATCATAAAATTTAAATTGCAGCACTAGAATTTTCCCTTGAATTTATATAAAATATTCTTTCCATTTGTTGAAGTAAAATACAAGAAAAATTTTATGTTTCAAAATGATATAGTGGAATGTTTCAAGAATTCTTTGATTTTTTTATATCATACGATATAGAATTTTCGTATCTAAGCGATTTGCGCTGATTGCTTTAAAATTTTCCACCTATAAAGAGTATCAATAGTTTTGCAACATTTTCAATTTTTCACTAATTCTAAACTTTGTACACATCATTAAAACTTACCTCACCCTACTTTCAATTCCCAGTTTATCATCAATCCTCAAAAAAAAATCTCGTCAACATCATCACTGCCAATCCCTTCCTCGTTCTCCCATTCTCATCCTCCCCCCTTTTAAGTAAATCCCACTTGAACTCGACGCGATTCCAGCGCCTTTGGATGCACCTGCCGACGCTTTTAAACGGCCATAAGTTTTTCCTCGATCGCGCCGAGGGAATTCCTCGGCGCTTTTGGCCAGGGGAGCTGGATGCGAGCGAAATGACGTTGATGCGCATTGTTAGTGGCGCGTGAAATGGAGTTTCGCGCCGGCGGCCAATTGAACGCGCGCTGCTCGCAGGGGCCGGTTGAGGAAATAGCTCACGTTAACGGAAAGGACGGGGAAAGGGTTGCGAATGTTGCTTTGAGAGGTTGATTGGGAGGGTTGGCAGGCTTGTCTTGAAATTTGGGAGTTTCCGTTTTCGTTTAATTGTTGGGTTATTTTTTTTTGTAGTGGTATAGGTAAAATATGAATTGTAAAGAATAATAAAGTGTATTTTGATTGGGCAAGGTGTAGCTTAAGAAAAATATTTTTTATGTAAATTTATTGTATCAAATATTTCAATGGTAATTTTTCAGAGTAGATTGTACAATCTTTTCAGTTTTTTATTAAACTAAATTTTTCTGGAATATTAAGCATGAGATACATTTAAATTTGCATATGAAAATGAGCATGCAACTCGTGTTGTATTAATTTTTTGTATTATATATATTTATTCAACATTAAAGAAAAAGTCCAATGCGTATTTTACAATTTATAATACACACTCGATACGTAAAACTTTCGTGCTCTTATAACAATTCGATTTCCGATTTATAAAAGCTTGCCGTGACACAGAACAACTTTCCTGCAGCAATTTTTCAGCGCGCGCGATAAGAAAATCGAGCATGCGAGCTTACAACGATATTGACTCATTTTTTAAGAAGCACGTACGCTTCAACCTCTCCCCGTCTTCTCCCCTCGTGTACATAGTTCCACATCGTTCCTCAATCAAATCTCGCCTGTTTCTAGCACCTCTGCGAAAACGTTTGCGCTCACGCCTTTTCCATTTCTCGCGAATGTGTATATAGTTGTTTGACGGGTTGCGCTTGCAAACGAAAAAGCTGAGGAAAACTAGTAGCCCGGGAGAGCAAAGCTGAGTCGTCATCTTGGGTATTTACTTTTTGTTCATAAAGAGCTCAGCGCAGGAAGAGTCAAATTTAAATCAACAGTTTGTTTACTTCGCAAGGTGTGGTAACTTGATTTATGTCACTTTTAGAATTGATGAATTTTGTATGCTTTTAATGTGAAAAAAATATTGCAAGCTATATTTGTTTAAGATTATGAATTATGTTTTGTAAAATTTGAACGATTTGCTTTAAATAATTGATTTATTTTATCATAATTATTTCACGATTTCATCTATGTTATTATTTGACTCGATCAGCGATATTTAATAATGTTTACATATTTATTATTGTTTAATTTTGTTTTATTTTATTTAGCTTGTGCATTTCTTCACTAAATTTATTTTTTATATAACAAAATTTTTACTATTTTGTTCTTACAACAATTTATGATTTTATGAACGTTCATACATCAAAATTTTTTACTATTTTTTAAAATTTACAAATAGTTTTAGCATCCTAATTACAAAAATCTGTTTTACATGTTTTCTTATTTAATAATAATCGCAATTGTATATTTAATATTACATCTTTCAAAAACTTCTTTAATTTATTTACACTATAAAATCTATAACATTGTTCACCTAACTTTGTACACCCCCTAATTAGTATACAACGAAATTCGATCATATCACCGAACTACACTAGTATCCATTCTCAATAGAGTTTCTAACAATGCACGCATGATTAGGATTTCGAAGGCGAACTTTAATAGACTTTGCCCCGCGCGATGTAACAATCTATATTATATCCACGCAGGCCTTTCATCCGTACATTATCGGCATACATCCACCTACGGCTCAGTGAAAATGCCTACATTTATCGCGAACGGAAGCGGATACTCTAGTTAAAAATTATCATGACTCTTTCTTCGGTGGGGTATTCAATGTCCTTTTAAGATTTGCAGAAATCCACCATAAGCTATATTATTTCATTGTAAATTAATGTGTATTCAATGGAGATTATATTATTACTAAATCTATTAAGAGGCGCATTAGGATCTTAAAGACAAAAGACTGTCCAACGAAGTCTCATTTTATTTCACTATCTCATTTATTTATGTTAAATTTAGTTTTTTAATATATATTTTATAGTTATCTACAAATTAATTAAAGCTGACGTCAACCCTTTTTTAATATATTAAATGAATTATATTCTCGTGCATATCGTCAGAATCTACTGCTAGAAATCATTTAAATGAACATCAAAGTTCATGTAAGATAATGGCTATATTTAGCTTATATTATATAAAATTATAAATAATTATAAATATAGAAGCCTGAAATAAGACTGTCACTTTTTTAAGTACTCTAAAGTACCTTCACATTACAGCATTGAATAATCATTCAGCAATAAAACACTCATTATTTTTTATAAAGTATTCCCTGTCGATAAAAAAACATTGTCATTTTGTATTTCAAGACAACAGTAATATCATTACTGTAGGGCTTATCTTTATTTTATATACAGGTATAATGCAAATGTGTATATTTTAACATAATTTTACCTATGATATTTTATCTTAACTTATCCTACTGAAAATTAAGAAATTATTTGTTTTTTAATAAAAAACAATATTGGATCATAATTTAAAAAATAAGTGTTCTTTTTTCACGCATCTTAAAATGTTTGTTTTTAGTAAAATGCTATTATCTTGTTTTATCGTATGTCAATATCATTAAAATTAAATAGTAAAGATACACGTAATTCATTTACGTAGCAATATGTCATATCGAATTTATTATTATCAGTATTGTCATATATTCGAAACAAGTAAATATTTTTTAATGTTGTTATAAAATTGGGTTTTTTATAAAATAGTATGAAATATACATGTGAAAATTATTTTTAGTTCGATTCAGAAAATTTAAATCAATAATAAAAGTAAAACTATTTTAATTATTACCAATCTCCTGTAATTAATAAGGATTATATAATGATTTGATACTTATTTTTTACAATCAAAATAAGTTCAAACGAATCCATCGAATAATTATATTTCTATTATTACAGTGACTATAAGTATTCTTAATAACTCTAATTTTTGTGTTGACAAATTTTAATACTTTTTTAATATCTCACGAAAGGTTCAGTATGAACCTGGAATGATGTTTTAGTTTGGATTTATACAAAAACAGTCCTAGAGAGGGAGGCAGAAGAACCTTCAAAATGTAGACTGTGTATAGTTTCTAATTAAATGGCATCTTGGTTCGATAAAAATCAACTTTAATTTTTCACCTTTCAAACAACATTTCTCGAACGAATCGACGCATTCACTCTATAAATTTTAATATCCTTTGTTATCTATTTTACAATCTATATTCTCCTTGGCCAGTTTTAATTATAAATAACACATCTACATAAAAATCTCAATTTTTCATCAATTATGCAGAAATTCGTGCTCGCTTACCGCGCGTATGTAAATTCAATACCCCACGATTTTAAAATAAAGCAAGTTCACGAATTACGCGATTATCTTGCTGATAAAATGCATGCGTTAAAAAAAATTAAAGCATACTCGCAAATTACCGTAGCAGCGTAGCGCGGACCAAATGACGATAAAATTAGGACGGAATATTTTCAAGCCTTTTATAAGCGGCGTGGCATCGCGCAATATTATATTTTTTTCGGGGCATCACTCGCAAATTGAATAATGAGAGTTTTCATGAAAATTCGCAGAGTTTTGGTCGGAATTTATTTTAAATTACGCTTATTTTTACGATTGATGCCGATTGGCTCATAGAATTATTCTTCAAGTTTCATTTTATGAATGCTTTATGCTTTACGCGCATTGTTGTTTTTATTGTTTTATTTTAAAGCTAGAAAGGATGGTAATCTATTATTTTGTTGAAATTTATTTGTTTTAATCCAGAAAGACTGCTTTAGGTCAAGTTTAAAGTCACTTAGTCTTTTTACTTTTTGTTTAATTTAAATGTGTAGCATTCTATGGAAAAAGAATGAGTCTTTATTTGATAATTGAATTTACGTGTTTTTGAGAAGTTTGAGGAACTTCTTTTTATATAAAATTCCTATAGACTTGCCGAAAAGTTCATATTTAATAAAAATATCGTATCGGAACTAAATACGTAAGCACATTTTTGAGTGTTATTTTTAAAGCTTATCGAAAAAATTACTAATATTTTTAAATAATAGTTGCTTTTCACATACATTTTTTAATTAAATTTTTAAATTAAATTTATAAAATGTTATCCATCAAATCTGTTTAGAGGAATCTCAGGCGAGATGCTAGATCGCGCAATTGATGTGTAATATCTCCTGTAGTATATAGTAATAATTGATATTTGACTGTATGACTATATTAATGTACATCATGGTTAGATATAAAAACGTGTAAGCATCGATCCTTATGATTTTTTCAACGTAAATAAATGTTTTTAAAATTACTTCCCACGCGATGAACGATTCAGTTTAAACTTTTACAAAGATATTATATTTTATACATATTTAAAGAATTTGTTGTCGTAATTATTAATTTATGCGTTTTAATAAACATTTACTTATTCTTAAACGAATACAGTTTTGCCCAAACTTACCCTATAAAGCAAATCTCCACCTACATAAAAAATTTTTCTTTTCCCAAAACGTCAATACCCACCCAACAGTACCAGACTCACGCGCAATAATACAAGTAACCTCTTCCGGTGCGCTGCCAAAAATAAACCAACCTCATCCACAAATACAAATGCCCGAGTCGTAAACGAAATAACTCCAGTCGTAAATGGAAGGACCTCGATTTTTTCCAAGCAGAATGATCATCCACGATCTCATCTCAAGAGTCGAGCCTCATCGCGTATACCTCATCTCTCTTTCTCTCTCCTCCCGCTCACTCCACAGTCAGATCCAAGAGGATCGACTAGATTGTTCATAAGCCGGGCTACTCATCGTTACATCGCTTTTCGTGTGCAAGCCCAATGCAGAAGAGGATCTCGTTAACGTTCTCGAATTACCAGGAAGCAGCTGGTATAGGGACCTGCTACGTGGCTGGAGCTGCGCGTCTTTGACGATGGCCAGATGACGATTCAGGGGATTCAAATGAGGCTGTATAATGTGAGAGCTTCAACGGCTGGGAGCGTATTCTTCTTTTTATTTTCTTTTATTGTAGGTAATGGTTAGGGTATGCGGATTTTGTATGTAGACGCTTTTTTCAAGAGAAATATTTTTGACTTTATTCAGAATTGCTGGAAATATAACTGTTACTATGATAATTGGTTTAAGGAATTATTGTACTACGTCTTAAGTTTTTTGCTTCTACAAACATTAAGGTGTAATAATAAATTCTACAGCGAGGATAACAAAGATTGCTTCCCGACATGGAGCCCCGACGTTCGGCGAAGACGTTAGGCCACCCGAGGAGAACAACACATTGCTGATATATATACTCTTACTTGTACTAGGCCGGTTCACTTGATGAAGTATGACTCTTGATCCGAGGTTTGTGATACCGTACTGTAGACCAATTTTCTTCGAAATACGCAGGTGTCTCGGATAATTTATGTTATTTTATTTGGCATACCGTTCAGGAAACGACCTACGCAGCGTTCAACTCTAATACCTCGGAGAATGATGGATACACGAGCTTACCGGTACAATTTGTTTAAAGCCGCCTCCTTCGGGTTGAGTTTTATTAATCGAAGTAATAGAATTAATTTAAATATCTAATAAATTTTTAAATGTAATTAAAATTTAAACATATTATAATTGTGTAATACACACAGCAAGCTCTATAATAAACTGAATAAAAGAAACAAATACAAAAAGGTTTTGTAAATTCTAAAAGCTTTATAGAATACAATAATGAATCCATCACTTATTATGATAATTATATATGCACATTTTTCCAAGCAATAAAATGGCTCTTTGTATCGATTAACCATAAAAATGATTTAAAAAAAAGTTAGTTAACTATAAGGTTTTATCATTCCCTTCTTTCTCACTCTCTACTTTTCTTCCACTATCTTCACTCTCTGTCCTCTCTTTTCCCATGACTCTCTCTCTCTCTTTACTTTCTTTTTCATTCAAAGTACAAGCCCCCCACCATCCTCCCGCCGCTCTTTCTCTCCCCGCCCCCCCCCCCCCAGAAAACACTTCCACGGATTTTCTCGGACGATGCTGCACGCTCTGGAGCCTGGCTGAAATAAATGCACGACGCGTCCCCGACAGTCGCAGGCATCGCTGAATACAAATTAAATAAACCTCCGCGGCGCCCGGACCCTCCTGCGTGCGTTGAGTGGCTAACTATACGCGCGAGCGCGCGTATAGGTGTACCTATTTCTCGGCCTTTTTCCCTTTCCCCCGTTCTATCCCTCTTTGGCTGTGTTTATTCCGTGGAAAAGTAAGCGCGTGCTGCAGAGTTGTCCTTAGCCTTGTCTGCCGCAGGAACGACACTGCTTTTGGCTTTCTTTCTTTTTGTCTTTTATTGTCGGAATTTTATCCTTTTACTTTCTTGGAAATGGCTTTTGTATTTAGCTGCCTGGTTTTAAAGAGGCGGACGGTTGTCGGTTGAGTAATATGATGTTAATATGTTATTGATTTGGTTTTGACCATATTCATTATTATTTTTTGCCATAATGATTAAGACGATGTTTTTTTAATAAAAACAATTTTATTCGTAATTAATTATTCAAAATTCTTTTTTTACAATTTTAACTACCGTTTTGAAATTAATAAAACAGGAATATCTGAATTTTTAGAAAAACTATCTAGATTTTCAAAAAAGAATTGATAAATTTTCGATTGAAAAGAATTTTAGAATAACTTTACTTATAGTTAAAAAATTCAGCTGCGTATTTTTGAAACATCTGAATAGAAATTTAGTATTTGCAATTACAATTTACATATACAACTAAAAATTGAAGCAGTACATAAATAAAAATAAGAATTTACATAATTTTCACTTAAGCACGCAAAATTCATATCAGTTCTATATCTTCATAAGTTAAATATAACGAATTACTTCTTCCTTATAAACGGTTTAGACCAAAGCTTCTCAACGCAGCCATCGCTACTAATTGAGTCACCCGCCTCAACTTCTTACCCCTCAATAAAAAAAAAAAAAAATAGAACACCGTCTCACCCGCGGCGCTATTTACTTATTCCTCCGCTCC
>JAPYZA010003010.1:0-16076 GCA_030522685.1 Eupelmus azureus | reverse complement strand
CAAGTATCTAAAAAAATTCCAATTTTTCACCAAGAAAATTTTATCTAAAGTAATAACAAGTTAAATACTTTTAATTAGCAAGCATCTGAAATAAACACCAAACGTTTGTACCAGAAAAAAAACAACATTCATCACACACAGTAATCCTAAAAAAACTCATTCACCATAGCCAACCGTATCGCCCGCCTCTCGAAAACCATCAGACCCTCCAAATCCCTTCCCCGCCAAACACCCAACAAAAAACTCATCGTTAAAAGCACGAAAACCAATTTCCAATCCCAAAAATCCCAAATCCCCATCCATCCACCCCAAACAACCCCCCACCGAAACACTGACACCGCAAAACCGCTTAACGTCAAATCCCCCCCTCCTCACCGCTCCAATCAGCAATGTCATTTGATCTGTATGTTTCAGGCAAAGCAGTGGCGGGCGAGTACACGATCAAGGAGCCCGACGGCAACATCAGAACCGTCAAGTATCACGCGGACGAAGACGGCTTCCATGCGACGGTGCACAACAGCCACGGCAACGATCGTCACGGAGGCGGCGGCGGCGCCGCCAGCGACGACGATGAGCGCTGAGCACGCTAGTCAGACGTTATACTCATCCCCCCCCCCTCCCGCCCCACCCCCACCCGCCGGATATATACACGCTCCTTGTCACTACCAAAGATAAATCGATATTTGCTTCCAATGTCAGGCGGCGCGACGTCCGCGATCAAACGAGACTTGTCGTCGCGTCTGCTGTTTGGATAGTTTTGCTGTATGCATAAGAAAGACGTGTGTCAATAGAGTGCTTGCAGCCGGACGAGTCTGTAGAGGACGACGAGTTTGTAGGTGCGTTCCGAGAGCGACGCTGCCACCCACGCGTCCGTTTGTATGATGGTTTTTTTTTCTTAGGCTTTTTTTTTCAATGTATACGTATATATGTAGGATGTAATGGATGGAGATTTGAGGATATATTTTTGTAAGCTACTTCTAGGTTTTAATTCGATTTTTTTCAAGCGGTACATGTAATGTCATTATTAACTTGATTTAATGTATATATTCTTAAAGTGAAAATAAATAAATTTAAGTATTAAACGTCAATTCTGAATTATTTCCGTGAAGGATTCCTGTTTGCGCAAGTTGGTGTATACATTCATGCGATATGAATGAAATGGTACTCCGAATTTGAATACGTGTATATTGTGGGACTGATTGAGTTTGCGTTTCAATGTTGTTACAGGCACGCGTATGCTTGCATTAACATCCCAGTTTTTCTAATGCATATTCCATTGGTAATATAGAGCTGTCTAAATTTCATACAGTATAGTTGTACAGCAGTCGTGACATATTCATGTTACATGATTATTTACAATTTATGAAAATCATAGTTTACTTTAATGTATATTTTTGTTTTTAGAGCAAGCTCGTGAATTGATCGCTGTAGAGAATTAAGCTCTGGCCAAATTTGCAAAAATAATGTGTATTATTAACAAAATCAATTTTTCTTGTATTATAACCAAGTTGTAGTTTTTACCTTAAACTAGTGCATATTTTAATCAATTTAAATCACTATTATCTAAGTAGAACAAGGCGAATGTGGTAAGCCCTCTATGTGTCGACAAAGCTATATATTTATTTTGTTTTCAAATTTTTTCCTTTTTTTTCAATAGACGGATTTTTATAGCATAAGTTCATCTTAATAGAAAAAAGCCACTTGATAGTAGCAATTGCTTTTTGTGAACTTTTCATGAATTGATTCGGAACTCTCTACCATTATTTTTTATAAATGTTTGAAGATAAGATTTATAGTATTACATTTTTAAATAAACATATACCTTACATTTTTCACTGTTACAATTTCAGCCTCTCTTTTTATCCAATGAGGTATATCATCGGGCACTTCTATCATCCTTGTATGGGAGTGCTCTTAACCAGCTTTATACCTTTCATATACTTTACCTTCAGTTATTATACCGCATTTTTCCTAGCTAATTAACCTGTTTCCTAGAAGTATCTAACTATACTGACTCGACAGTCAAAAACTGCTTCTACGGTCACTCTAAATATTAGAATTCTCTAATTTTCCTCATTCTGTCTGTAGCTAAAGCTAGGGCGGAGGAAAAACTATGATGTGGTTATACAAAATCTCCACTGGGTACAGCAGTCAAAAGAAGAGTTGATTCTCTTAATTAAGAACAATGTTAAAAAAATCCTACTGCTGCAAATCAGCCATCCGCAAATACTAATCGTGCTGATGCATCCAAGAACCAGTTCAATAATTTCTTTATTTAATAAATGGATTAAAAAAGTTAATTCACTGAAAAAATAAAACTACAAAATTAAAATTTCAAAAACATAAACAATCATTAAATTTCTATCTAATTAAAATACTTAGAATCGATTCTTTCATAAAAGAAAAAATTGTTACACATACAAAAGAAAGTTTTCAAGAACTAATTTCATCATACTACCTTCATTTAATGATTCCCCAAGTACTATATTGACATACAATCCAATTAACCCAACGTACCAAGAGCCAAACAGGCATTCCGTGAATCTGCTATACATATCAATTCATCGGCCTAGAATAAAGGCAAACTTTTAGCCGAGAATTATGCTTCTGTGTGCACACTAAACAACGGTTCAATCTAGTTTACAGCAGCCGGCCGCGCGAATTCGCGCGCGCACACGTGAAAATACATAGGCGAACTGGACACACGGACAGGCGAACACACAGAGCCGAAGCTGTATACACAGCCGATTTCCCATATGCGGCCGTAGCCCAGCGAAAATCATACTTTATCGATGATGTCCGAATCAATAGGCGCTGTATGCCTTTTGCGATTAGATTAATCCTTTCGGTAACGAATTGATGTGGGAGGGCAAACAAATTCGAAGCGCCTTGACTCGCAATTTCCGGCTGGGACAACTGGCGCTCCGCGCCCTGTAATTGCGGGACGTGCGATGTTTCGATCAGTCGAAGTATGCGGCGCGGTCGGTGACGGGCGAGGCTTGGTTTTAAATAGGAGAGAGCTGGAGTGAAGGTTTTTCTTGGCGCGGTTTGGAGTAAGGTTGTGACAGCAAATGAGCGGTATTGAATTATAAATAGAATGCTGTAAAATCTGAGAAACAATAGGATAATAAACTAATAAAAACCAGTTTTAGTGCAAGGACAATTGCACGACGACTTCACAAGTAACAAAAATATTTTGTCAAAATATATTTTAATTCATTATGAGGGCTTATAATAAATATAATTAAATTTATATAGTCAAATAATAAGAAAAAAGATTTTTCAGAAAATTTATTTTTTCATAAAAAATTACCACAATTTCACAGGTCTATGACGTTAATTCAACGTTAAAAGCAATAATAGAACTCACTTAATAGGAATTGTTGAAGTCTGATACAACTCGGCTTTGTCTACTTGATCCTCCTTGCGTCACATTGAGACGCATCATAATAATCTTAATTATATTTATTAAGCTTTAACTTTATGTAACAAATAACTGTGAATAAACTTTTAATTATTACAATATTAATTACGTATATTGTTTGTGTAAGTTACTCGTTCATATTCTATATGAGAAATTCTACGTTCTGAGTTACGCAGTAATTAAAACTTTGTTAATCAGCTTATAGCACTACTATAATTTTACATAAATAACTCGACAAAGGTGTAATAGATATGAATACAATTTACGCTTAATTTCAAGCATGCGGTCCTCTACATTTATTCAAAATTATTCCAAAAACCGCTACTAATACCCAAATATTTTCAGGAACATTTAATCGAACACTGTTAAGCTTCGAATGACTCTCAGCCACAATTTCACTTTACATTCTCACTAATTCAAATAATTGTCACTCCAAATTAAAAGAAACAGCGCGAGCTCTCGAGCCAGCGTGCGAGCGCACTTTATCACAAAAATCAATATTTACATGCTTTTATACGGAAAATCCATATACACAGCGTCGGGGTCCACGGCATTTTTATTGTGCCGATATGCGGTGTACACGCGCAGAGCCGGGCACGGCTCTTACATTGACCGACTAAGACGATGGATAGCCCTTAAAAGTTCCTCTCTTTCTCTCTCTTTCTCTCTCTCCCTCTTCAGCGGATGCCGATAAATATTTTCTCGCCTTATTCGATATTTAAGTGCACGTGCAGCAAGAGCAGGAGAGGAGCGCGCACGCGAGATTCATCTCCGAGCGGGCAATTTTTCGATGCACTTTACGATGACTTGCCGCAGATTTATTTCGCGGTCTTTCTTATTAAAGAATATCGGGAGAAGAGAGCGAGGCTGCGCTATAGATTTACGTTGTTTTCTTACGCCGCTAAATCAAGCGGCAATAGACGAGCGAGGCGCGGCGAAAATTTTCGGAAAACAAGCCCGAGCAGGGGGTGCTTTTGCCGCGGACAAAAAATTGTTGTTCGTTTTGAGCAAAATTTTTCTGGCTAAATGGAAATTTTTTCTGGGAATAGAACTTAATTTTTCAGCAAATATTTAGTACTGAATTTGAATTTTCAAATACGAAGAAATATAAAATTTAAGATAAATGAATTAATTAGTTCTAAAAAATTAGCAACAATGAGTATTTAAAAAAAAACTTGAATCAAAAATACTTTTCAATTTTGAAAAAAACCAGTTTCAATTTGTTCATTCCTCGTCACTCTTTGTAATAGCCGAGGAAAAAAGAATTAAACAAACAGCTACATTCGAGGTATATACACTCACAGAGAGCAGCGAGCGTAAATAAATTATCGACTTTATTTCCCCGCTCATACTGTAAACTGCGCCTCGTCCGTTCTCCAACTTTAATGAGAAAAAGTGTACCAGAGAAAATGGAAAATCGTCTCGGAGCGTATACGTACAAGCGGGAAAATTTATTTTGGCAAACAACTCCTTTTAACCGCGCGCCCGCGCGAGTTTTCGCAAACTTTTGTCGCGCAAAACGTATTGATTTTTGCAACCGCGCTGGGTCTATCCGGTTCTGCCGACGTCCAAAAATACAGAAAAATCCGATGACAGGAAAATGCAATTTCCGATATCCTGGCCCGGAGCAGCCTCGGGAAGCTCTCACTCGATATAAAAAAAAAGGTCGGCTGGCAAAGGTTAGAAGAGAATCGAGGGAGAGACTGGCGAGACATGAAAAATAGAAAAGTCCGCTGCGTAAATTATTCGCCGGGGAAGCGTCACTTTCGCTCGTGACGCGACTGGAAAATCGGCGCTATCGCGATAGCGGCTGGATATGAGATGTCTTCCCTTTCCTAACGTGCGAAAAAACGCGGCTATAGCCAAATGTCACATACGGGCTGCCTATTTCTGCAAATTGACAGTTCGGAAGGGTCGAACTGTTTTTTTTACGTGAGTTATTATGAGTTTTATCGGTGGATTCACGAAAATGTAAGCCTGATCAGTATGATGTTTTAATTTTTAATATTTATGTACACAAATAATAGAATAATATTTTATTAAAGATTATGTAAAAGTCTTCAAATACTACATTATGTTAGCCGGGCTAGCTATAGCTTAGTTCATTAGACACTCTAAAAAACATTAAATCAAATATTACATTTCAGTCAGTTACCTTTGGAGGACGAGATAAATAATGCATTTGCATGAATGTCACCTAAACTTTGACGTACCATGTTCTCCGAGAAAAAGAGTTTTTCAAATTCTCATTATTTTCCTTTAGTCTAAATGATTACAAATCTTATAAAAGTGTTATACAATTACTAGACAGTACATATGCATTTGAATATTTTTTAAGTTTCGAGGAGGCGAGCAGAATAGCGTACATTTTTTACTTATTGAAAATAAATCTTTTATTAAATGAATGTTGCAATTGATCTAATTATGCTAACCGATAGAAACTATATGTATTTCAAAACTTACTTTCTTTCTACAAGTTCTAAGATGAAAAATCTCAATTTCGGTTCTACTTCGAATTGAAATTCTAATAAACTTAATAATCACGCTTGAAACATTCATACATTCTTCTTGATATTATAAAATATAATTAAACTCTACTTTCTACGACTCAGCACCGCCAACGAAAAAACACTTCTCCGAAGTAAACAATTTTCTGAAAAGGAAACGAAACTCAGTGCCGTCGGCGTCGCATAAAATATGACGTCAATTTCAACGTTTCGGTAGGGAGCGGCTGGCAGAACGTATCGAGAAACGGCCGGGAAGAATGTCAAGTGCCGGGCGCGAGGTTATGCAGCAAGTGCGGCAAATAAATAGTGGTAAACATTCATCCGTGACGTCGCGATTTTGCACCCGTTCCCTGCCCCCTCGCGCTCGCAGCTCTCACCTCGCGTTGATGTATATATATATAAATTTAAATGACAGCTCAGCCCTCGCTCTCTCACTCCTCCGCCTAGTCGAAAGACCCTGTGAACGAGAATGAAATGGAAGTATCATTTATCTTTTTTGCGAAATCGCGCGAGTGCCTCCGTGCGCTCGTGAATTTGCAAATTCATTTTCATACTTTTCGCCCGTGAAATATTAAAAGTTGTTTACATAATGCAGCATTATGTATTAGAGATGTGTTTGACAAATTTTGCCGTTTATGCATTTGTTTAGTCATGCGTCTTTAACGTGAATTTATTAAAAAGTTAGGATTCACTTTAACTTTTAAATAAAAAGACAATCCAACCTTTAAAACAATAACGCGTTTCTTAATCTTGAAATTATATTTTTATTTAATTTTTTGATCGTATTCCATATTTTCATCAATACGTAATATTTAGCAAACTATTATCTAATTTCTTTAGTAATAATAAATCTTCTCTACTTTTGCAATATCTTATATTTAATATCTCAAAATCATAAATGCAGTATCACAAATCTCTCCCGTCTTCTAATAACGAATTCCATTGTCGCCCAATCAGCATTAAAATATCAAGCAAATCGAAAAATCGGCCGAACAAAAAGCTCACGCTCCTCCCGTGACGATTGCACAGCATTATTCAAGCATACTGGCCAGCTCGACCTCTACCCCCGTTTTCACATGCGCCCACGCGCGATCGACCCAATTTTTTTTCTTCACGCACAAGCGCTTCTTGGGACGAAAGGAAATATTTTCGTAATAAAACAGAATAACCGCTCGGAAAAAGAGCGCGCAAAAAAAGAGATCTGGGTGGGCAGAGATTTCCATACACGCCCATTCTGCGAAACAAACAAGCCGCGAGCATTGGACGCAGAAACGGATCCCGTGGAAAGGAAAAAGGACATGGACCCGACGAAAATAAAAAAAAAAAACAGACGCGCGATCTCATGCCATAGTTCAGTCCGTTTTGTCTATAGGTTTTATTTTTCGAGAGGGAGTTCGATCATCGCGCTTTACCGCGCAATCATAGAGTGTCGCGGACGCAAACAAACGGTTGTAGACCGGCAAGCGATACCGGCTATTTCCGACTCTTCCTCTCTTTTTTCACGCGTCCCGGCGATTTTTCCTTCTTTCTGTTCACTTTTTTCCCTCTCTGCCGGGAGATAGATCCCGCATAAATACCCGTAGTCGAAGCACTGCGGGAAGGAATAAAAAAAAAACGAGGCGAGGCTTGACGCTTCATCATTCGCGCGCCGGCGCGTAGGTGTGCGTTATATAAGTCGACACGGGGGAGGGCGGGATGATTAATGCGAGCCTTGAACCTCGCCCCGGAAAATCGAGCTCGACGCGCTTATTTTGCAATTTTCCTCTCTTCCTTTGTAGCTGCGCGCACGGCACAATTTTGCGCGCAGCCACCGATGCAATTACCGGCGTGGCGCGCCGGCCAGAGTAATTTCAAATTAAGCGGATTTGGGTAATTTTACCGAGTTTAGAAACAATGATGTTCCAACGCTACCACCCTGGCGCTAGCGAAATAAGTTGCGAATGCCGTTTACAATTTATTAGGAGGCGGTGACCCCTGTGTAATTCCGTGCGTATGCGGCCGGTTTACGAACGAGCTTTTAATTGGCGCGCTTTTTGCTGGGATAATTTAGCTTTGAACGAATGCGAAATAATATGTTTGGTATGACGTTGAAGAGAAAATGCGAGCGTGCTTTTAATAGGGTAAGATACGTTTTTTAATGACATGCTCCATCACAGAGGGAGAGAGACTGAGAGGGTGAGAGAGAGAGAGAGAGAGAGAGAGAGAGAGAGAGAGAGATAGAGAGAGAGAGAGAGAGCGTGGTAATAGTAAATAAAGCTTTTGAATAAACGCTTTATAAATATGCTTTGGGGTAAGTATAATCAAAATTCACTATTTTTAAAATCCTTAAAATCGTCATTAAGAATGTGTAAAAATCTCATCAGAAATTTAATTAGTTGAGCCTAATATTTGAAATCTTATTAAGTTATAACTATAGCTTGAACATTATTAACTGCCACACTTATATTAACAATAAAGTAATCGAGTTAGGTCCTAATTAGGACTTCAAAAAATGAACCGGTTTAAAATTAATATTTCTGATATTAACATAAAAGTTATTTCCATTGATTCCCAAAATTAGCGGAGCTAAGTTTTGAATATACTAATAAGCACTTCAAAAGTGCATTAGGTCACGGATTTAAAATTTTACCAGGGCTTTCTCTGGCCAAGAAAAAAAGAGATTTATATCACACTGGTTCTTGAACAGTAAGTTTATCAAAACAACATTCATCAAATAGTATACATGATTTCTGAGTTTATATCTTTTTGCATTTACTTTTCATTAATGTAATCCATTGATAATAACTACCTCTTTACGTAATAAACTTTCGTGACGCACAAATACACTTAACTATTTAATTATTAAATAAAATTAAAGACAATAATTAAAAAATGTCGACTTTTATTGATTTTTCCTTAAGCGAACAATAAATTCAACCAACATCATATATCAAATCAAATTACTCACGCCCTTCAATCTTAGTTTCCAATATTAGCTTTGTAGCTATCAGAGATGGTCAGAAATTTAATACGTACTGCCTATCTGAGTGGTTTGATCAGATACATCCAAGTAGATGATGTAGCTGAGAGGTAGTGAACACAAGGACAATCAACGCTCGTAAGTGCATATTAGCTCATATTAGCATTGTATTTTTCATAAGCGTGAAGAAATGTAATAAAATAATCCACTTACCTACGTGATTTACTGTAGTAGTTAACTTACATGTAGTCAAAATTTATATATAAGCGAATATAGCTGAAACACAGGTAAGAAAGATGCAAGAGAGAAGTACTACCATATTGGTACCACAATGGTAATGTATTCTGGATGATATACAATTCATTTAGAACATTTTATAAACTCCTTAAGTTATATGTATAGGAGCTATAACTAAAACATCGAAATAAAATAAAATTATAGTTCACATATTTAGTTAATTTTAGTAAGGAAAAATCGATTTTTTTGATTAAACTTTCGGTTTCTGCAACTCACAATGTTACTATAATATTATTACAATATTGACTCAATATTGATACAATACTGTTACAATATTGCTACAACGTTGTTACAATATTGACAGAATATTGAAATAATATAACTACATATTGCAATAATATTGTAGCAATATTGTAACAGTATTATGTTAATATTGTCAATGTTGTAGCAACATTGTAACAGTATTGTGTTAATATTGTAACAATATCGTGTAAATACTACAGTAACATTGAGCCAATATTGAAGTAATGTTATAGAAATATTGTAATAGTATTGTGTTAATAGTGTGACTATATTGTGACAATATTGTATCAATATTATAGCAATATTATAGCAACATTGTGCCAATATTGAAACAATGTTGTAGCCATATTGTAATAGTATTGTGTTGATATTTTAACAATATTGTGTCAATACCGTATTGATATTCTAGCAACATTGTGTCAGTATTGTAAAAGTATTATGTTAATATTGTAAAAATTTTGCATCAATTTTTTAGCAATATATACATATATACAGGGTGTCAAAAAAGTCCCGGTACGGGGGAAAAACTCGGAAATTAGTCGTCCGACAGAATAAAATTTTGGATAAGGTTTATAGGATTTTTCCCTGTCTATCACCTCATGACCTTGGATTTGACCTTGAGTTTGACCTTCAAGGTTAATTCAAGGTCAGTTTTTTTTCAAATGGGAACCCCTACTTTGACAACGGCAATCGAAAGAGCGTGAAATTTTACGTCCAAACATGTACCCAGGTCATAGGTCAAGGATGACCTTGAAGTTGATTTAAACTTAATAACGGTCCGACCTCAGCATAGGATTCCTCGTTGAAAACTACTATAGGAATGACCTCGTCATGCACGATAAATATATTAAGCGAGGTCGGTCCGTTATTAAGTTTAAATGACCTTCAAATTAACTTCAAGGTCATCCTTGACCTATGACCTGGGTACATATTTGGACGTCAAATTTCCCGCTCTTTCGATTGCCGTTGTCAAAGTAGGGGTTCCCATTTGAAAAAAAACTGACCTTGAATTAACCTTAAAGGTCAAACTCAAGGTCAAATCCAAGGTCATGAGGTGATAGACAGGAAAAAATCCTATAAGCCTTATCCAAAATTATATTCTGTCGGACGACTAATTTCCGAGTTTTTCTCTTTGTAATTTGTTTTTAGAATTTTTTTAATATTTAAAAAATATGAAAATACAGCATTTAATAGTTCTTGTTATGTCATTTCATAACAATCATTTAATACATTTTTTAAAGCTACAATAAAACGTGGATACTTGGAGTAAATATGACGAACGTTGTTTAACATTTCGCTGTTACAATAGCTTTGGTTTTTATTTATTTTGCAAATAAAGTGTTTTGAATGAATAATTTACTTTATTTCATAATCTTGCTTTACGTTTTGTATTCCTGTCTTCAAACATAATAAAAACCTTTGTTTTTTAATAATTTTGTAAGCTGTATTAATTAAAATGATAAATTAGTTATTGATCCCATTATCTCATATTACCCAACATGTTTTATTTGATGAAACTTAATAACACGGATGGGTGATCTACTGGATTGGGTTCATAACATACTTTATAATTGGGTCAATTATAAATGAATAAATATATATTTATTTATAAAGTAAATTTACTACTTTGAAATACTACTTATACATCGATAATCTTTATTTAATATAGGGATAGCTAGAGTATAACCTCGTCTAAAAATAAAGCTTACAAAACAACTTGACGAATAACTTCTGTCTAAAACTTTTATTTTTAAATTTTCTGGTTTTCTAAAAATTAATTCGTTAAAGCCAAAACCCTCTTACTGAGAAAAAAGTGACTATATTTTCCTACAGTTTACTTTAAAATGATCCAAATTAAAATTTCCATATATTTTTTGAGTTCAAAATGCTGAAACTATGAGTATACTATAAGAGTGGATTTGAAAAAATCCTTTAGAAGTTTTATTATAATCACAAATAAGGCCCAACTATTGGAATTGAAAAAAATTTGTTACTACAATTTTTTTTCCAGAAAAAAAAATGTTTAGTTACGACGTAATCTCAAAATACAAATTTTTATTGAGAATCACTTTTAATTTCTTCTAAAACAAAGGACAGTAAACAGAAAATACATATTGTATCGTTCAAGTGGCTTTTTGGGTACCAAACAATACGATTGAATGAGTAGAATTATAAAATTATTAAATTTTCAATTTTTACAGCGTTTAAATTGAGTGGCTTTCCAGGATCCACTCGGTCTTAATGGGTTTATTTATAGTATTATTACATGATATGATTATTTGAAAAAGACTATATTTCATTTGTCTTGTTATACATCAGTTACCCTTCATAATATCATAAATTTATAGGTATGGTATTGAATTAACTAAACCACTGCCCAGGTAGAAACGTTCCACATTTTTTGGCCAGCGGATGGCCAGCTGTGAAGAATTAGACGTCCATTAGTCTAGTTTTAAAGACTTGGCCAATTTTATTGGTGAAATTTCTACCAGGATGCCCTTAATAAATGTTGCATTATTAATCTAGCAATACAAACGTAAAAATTACATTATAATTCGAAAAAAGAATCAGGAAAGTCCTTTATTTAAATCACCCTCCATCGCGAATCCAGCATAACTCGTAAAGCAAACCCAGCCTTCACTTCCGCCTTTCATTCCGCGAAAACTTTTCTCGAAGACGTGATATTGCGCACTCGAGGCTCCCTCCTCCCCCCTTCCAATCAGTCATCGGACGCATAATAGGCACACAAAAATCAAAGTTGCTCCGAATAATCGTACTGTTCGTATATCCAGGCACGGTTTTGCCGTAACAAAAACGTGATTTCGAATTTCTGGCGCGCGGGCAGGGATAAAAAGAGAGAAACTTGTCTCGATAACTGAATCAAATAAATTTTCGGAATCGCACATAACTCGACGAGTCTGCGCTGTCTCGATGAGCTTTCTTTCGCGACGGTCAAAACGGCTTTTCGTCTCTGTTTCGTCAGTTAGCCGTGAGCAGAACGAGAGAGCGGGGGAAAGCGACTTTTCTATCAGGAGCTCTCAGGAGGATATTGGATTGACTTCGATTCGTAAGATTTTCTAGTAGCATCGAGGCTACGCGGCCTCGCCGCAAAGAAGTGACGGGCAGTAGTATACTATATATATACGCGGACAACCGAGCGTGGTCTTTTAAAGTGAGAACAGAGATAGATAGAGATAGATAGAGCGAGAGAGAGAGAGAGAGAGAGAGAGAGAGAGAATGTGCACACGGGAAAGAGGACGCGCTGTTGGAAACTGTTTTAGGGTGAGAGCACGTATGTTGTGGGAAGGTGGGGGGGGGGGGGGTGTTCGTGAGAGGGGAGGCGAGGCGACAAGAGCGAAGTGGAAAAATCTACTTTAGAGAGGTTCTCGTTCATCGCTGCAGAGATTATGTCCTTTTTCTCTTGGCGCTGCTTGCGAATCATTAATTAAAGTCCGGGAGCCCGTGAAAAATCAGAGAGCGCGTCGTCCAGCACGTGTAGGCGTCCGTTGAAGTGCGCAAGTTGTCGTCGTCCTCGTAGTCCGAGAGTTTCCGATCTGAGGGAAAAAAGACTTCAAACGCGCACTGTTGCAGAGCTAACTCGAACAAGGGAGGAGCGCAAGAAGTTTAATGTTTTTTTAAGCGGTGGTTTTTGTCAATTAATTTAATTCTATTCGTTAGAGCTCGCCCGGGGAACTGGCACGAGTGATGGGGTAGATGAGCGGTATTTATGTGAAAGTGAGAAGAAAGATCTATGTTTTTTTATCATGAGTCGTATTAATATAGGGAATGACGCACTTTTTATACTTAAACTTCACGTGGGAATAACAAAGTTATTAAAAAAATTTTTTGATAAGACTAAAGAATAAACATTAATTTACTAAAGTAATTATTTTAATGACTTGTAATTAGTAAGTATCTGTGTAAGATTAGTACAGCGAATAAAGTTTGAGCCCCAAAGAGTGATAAAAACGTCAAAGATATTTTTAAAATTTACAGAGTTAATTAAAACAATCAAGATTTACTTAATCTTTATAATATAAAAAAATGCTGTACACAGACTAAACAAACACTGCGTTTACGGTTTTAAAAGATATTTTTGATTTTAACGCCGGAGGGTAATCAGCCGTGTGATATGCGAGCTTGTCATTCGGCGTATCGATCAGTACCTGCGGCGGTGCGTGAACAATATCTATTTCCTACGCTCCTAAGTTTTTGCTGTGAGATATTCTCTGTTGTTTGTTTGTAGAGACAGTGTAAAAAACGGTAGGTTTAATAAAGTTTGTGGTCGAAAAATATTGCTGGAAAAAAGAATGAGTTTCGTGTATTAACATGGTTAAGTAATAAAAATATATACATATATGCAAAAGAATAAAGGTTTCTTAATCCCGGAATTTACCTTTTTACTACAAATAAATATTTATAAAGAAATAATACAAATTTGTAAAAAAGAATAAGGAAAATATGTATACATCTACATTGTGTTCGTAATATACAAAAAATGTAATAAAATTAATATATTAATAAGTAAATTCACTATTAATTATTGTTTATTTTTGGATTATTTAGAACAACGATGACGTGTGTATTCAAAATTACCTCGTAACACTTTGTTTAGTAGTTAGTATTAGTATTAGATATTAGATTCAATAAATTTATAACGTATACGTTTGAAAATTATTTTTATGTGCATCATTTTAGATGTTAGCAAATTTAACAAAGTTTGTAAATATAATATTTTGGCATAAGGTTCAGCTGACAGTTAGAAATGATATTTATGAATATGTCATTTTTTAACGTCGTAACATTTCAAAATTTTTGATCAGCTTATAATCATATAATTTTTGTTTTATTATAGTAGTCTTCGATATAAGTATGAAAAAGTTGATTCTCGCACTATACTCTTTTGCATTTATTTAATTCCTTTTTATAATTTTACTAATAAATAAATTTTTCATAATTCTTCAGTTTCCACAAATTTTAGGCTCAAAGCATTATCTCCATGAATAACGCAATCGTCATTTCGTATGCAATATTATAAAAAAAAAAAAACGACAAAATTCGAAATCCCTTTCAAAACCCTTTATTTACCAAACCCTTTTAATATTCAGTGTTTTCATCACCTCGTCAATCTCTCATACCGGGGCTGAAATCAATGGAACCCTAAAAAATTAAAGCCACGAAAAAATTCGCTCGTCCGCCAATGAAAAATAAACAAACCGAGAATAGCTCGCCCATAACCTGGTGCGACCTCGCGGGAAACATATATATCGCGTTAAAATGAACGCGGGGGCGGCGCGCTCGCGCGCGAGACAGACGAACGCGCTGACGTTTGCATAATTTATCCGCGTATCGGCTGCATTTTATTGCGAACGAGCGAGAGTTTAATCGCGGCGAGCGATGACGGTTCGAATCGTCACGCGTGCGGCATTATCACCTCTCCCGCGAGGGTTTAGCAGCCGCGCCGGCGGGTTGTGAGAGCCCCTGGAACGGGCGCGACGGCACGCTCGTTATGCTAATGCCGCAGAGCCGCCAGCGGACTTTATACGATTCCCCGCTGTCTGTGCTGGAGAGCGAGAGGAGGAGGAGGTGAGCAAAAACTTGAGCGCGTAATGATTTTTAAAGCGCGAATTGCTGAGGCAATGCTGGATGCAGAGTGAGGGGCGGGGGGGGGGGGGGGAAATCGCGGGGAGAGAATGAATTTTCCTGTAGAATTCGCGTTACTAGAATTTATGAATTATTTACTTGGAATATTCTGGCTGTACTGTTTTTGGAAGATTTTTTTTTATTGGAAATAGTGTGATATAAAGTTATTAATAATATAACTGAGTTAAATTTCACATACATCGCTCAGGAAAATCGCAAAAAAGTCGAGATTAGTGCACTCAGTTACAAAAAAATAATTTTTATCCCACATTCAAAACAAAATGAAGATAATACAAAGAAATTTGCAATTGTTAAAAAATTGTTTCGTCTCTGCCTTTATAAAACTGTGATTTATTTATCAACATAGATTGTAAACAAAATAGTTACAAAAATAGCATGGTAAGGCTTCAAGCATTAAATTAGAATATGTTCTGTTAAATTAGTTTTTGATCGTTTGTAACTTTTTATATAATGAAGTGTTTAATATTCTACTTTGGTACAATTCATTTGGTAGATTATTTAAATAATAATTTGTCATGCTGCGTAAAAAGCAAACATTTAATGGAAAATATTTACGAAATAAATGATAAATCAAAAATAAATATTACACTGAAAAGGTTTTTGTTAAAATAAGTAAATAATTTGTTATTCTCCCCTTTTTAAAATTATTTATTTAAATAATACGGTATAAAATTGTTTTATCTTTGCGAGATTTAAATGAATAATTAAAGGTAAATTAAAATATAAAGAAAAAATTTCGCGCGCTCTGACATACATTGTACGCTATTATAGTCAGCTTATTCTTCGGCTTCCCCCTCTTTACTTCCACGCTCGCGGATAGAATCGGGACTTGATTCTCAAAATTAAATTTGACTATCATTAGTTACATCTGAGGCCGATATGGGACCAACAGCATATAACGAAAATCGCCTCCAGCCACGGTTTCGTTCGCGATCGTGGAAAGTGAGTTCCTTTTCAGTTTCACGTTCTCGCCTTGCAAAAA